>JAUCMU010000024.1:6570622-6587979 GCA_032275025.1 Enteromius treurensis
TTTATACTTTCACTCAAGTAAAATTGAAAAAGGAGTACTTTTACTGGAGTAATATTTTATAGTATGGATCTGTACTTTTACTCAAGTACTTGACTCAACCACCTCTGCTAAACTGGTGTACTTAAAGTCTGCTAATTTAAAAAAAAAAATTTTTTAAATTGTGAATCTATTGGAAGGATACTTTAAATATACACTTTAAATATCTCGCATTATTATATTATTCAAAGATTATACGATATATATTAGGTTATTAGATAATATATTAGGTTTAACACAAAATGTGTTCATTGTGCACAAGTAGTACTCCAAATAAAGATGAATTATAATTTTATATTAGCAAGTCCTGATTGGTATGTCAGTAAATAAGTTAACTTATTTGAACTACACTTAGTATGAAATGAATGTATTTTTACAAGCTGTCCATTTTTAATGTTTCAATTTCTATCAATATGGTAACATTTAATTTGTTACCTTAAGGAGAGTTTTCTATTTTATCTATTAAATTTAGTTTAGTTAATATAAACTATTGTATTTGTATGATGTTGAGTTAATTCATTTTGTATTTCAGTTTTATTTGCTTATAGCCACTTACAGATAGAGTATATTTCATGTCTTTTATTAAATGTGAGAACATTTCTAATGAGGTTATGCATTAACACCTGATGATAATCGAATCTAGTCACATGCAGTGCAAAATTCATGCAACATGCATACATAAATGCGTACGCCACACGAAAGGAAATGAAAAACTTTCACAAGGTGTTTCTTCAGCAGTTTATTTTCAGTAAACACTTCTCAAATCAAATGACGTTAATGATGTAGCCTTCGAGTCACAAGATAATTAATTGATGTTAATATCTATTAATTACCGCGTTGTCACGGTCACTCTGCTGTGTTTTTCTTTAATCCAAATCATCAGGACTCTCTATCTCACTGTGCTTTTCATCTGCTGTGTCTTTGCTCGATGACAAATGACAGAGTGATACCTGCAGAAATGATCTCTCGGAAAACACTCCGTCAACAGATGAAAACCCGAAAAGAGAGAGGTGAGGCAAGTTTGCACTCCGGAAGCGTTAGGAGCTTCTGAAATGTACAACTCCAATGAGACAGGTCTGAATATTTACAGCGTGTTTTTCTAGCCGACACTCATCCATCAGGAAGAGCTGTGTGCTTGGCCATGTAATCTGTGGATTGCACATGTAGGTCTAGTCGTGCATGCCTAAGCGTGTGTGCCTGCATGTGAGTTGCATGATAATGTCTTCAGAAACAGTACATGGTTGATTTGGCCTGTCCTTCTGATCTAGCTTTTGTTTAATGAATCATCATTAGCAGCACTTGCATAAACAGAGACATAAAAACAGTCATGGGTACTGTACTGCACAAGTCCAGCTACCTCAATCTCCCCAAAGAGCCATTATGTCTTAAAGGCACCACAGCGAACAGAAGAGGTTGTCTTGAGAGATGGTACTGACTTTCTGGTCTACAGAACCTAGGCTGGCGTGAGATAAATGGCTCCTCCGTGCCTCTTTTTAACAGGAACTTCTCTGTCCTTATCGAAAGCTGTTGCCACACCGCAGTCCTTTGTTTATACACACACACACACACACACACATTCCTTCAAGGACTGCGGCTTAGTTGTCCTGATTTGCAGGACAAATGTATTGCGCTGGCGGAATTTGTGAGGTTTAATAACTTTGTGTAAAGAGACATCTTATTTTTTGCTGCGCTGTAGTCACTCTTTATCTCGTTCCTTGTTTGTGTTTATGTAGTATGCAAGTAAGGAGCTGGTAAATGCCAGGCCTTGAGAAAGATTGAAGGTCAAGTCTGACAGGAAATTTGAAAGCAGTAAAGGTGAAGAGATTATAAGCAATTAATGACGGAGGAAACGTGACAGGAGTTTGTCTGTGTGATTATGTTTGTGATTATTCTCCATTACAGAGAGAATAATCATAAAATGGACAGTTCAGTTATCTGTTTTTTTGACCCTTTCTTTTCTTCTGCAGAACAGGAAATTTGACATTTGACTCTTTACACATCTCTTTTTCATACAACAGAGCTTAATAGTAACCACCTACTAATACACACACAAAATTAAAAGTAGCTTATACAACTGGGTCTGTATTCAAAAACCAGCTTAAATCTACACGTAAAAGTAGCTCATAATTAGGACTTCTAATTTTTACATTCTTTCTCTATAAGGATTTCATGAAGCATTTTGGTGCTAAAACTAGCTCCTAAATCATTAGGAGTAGTAAAAAGGACTCCCAAGTCACTAAATCCCAAAAGACCAAATCCCAAAGTGTCCTAAAATGACTATTGCTGCCAATATGCCTCGAAATATAAACATTTTAGAAACAGCTGAGGATAATGAGCTTTTAATGGAGATTATCCCGACTCCAAATTTTCCATTGTTTCAAAGCTTGTTTCATTAACCAGTTGGGTAAGAATAATAACTGTTATCATCCAGTTTGGTTTTGTTTTACGTGTGCATGTCTTACTGTCAGCCATTATTTGTTCTACTCTGTTAATTAAAAGGATGTTTATTTTCAGATCCGGTAATTGTTTAAGAGAAGCACACATGTAAGCGGCTGACAATTAACTGAACATATACTTGTTTAATCAGAGACACTTAGCCTGCATTTTAAAATTATTATTTGAATGTGTGGCAATTAACATTTTTGTTTTTAAACCTTCATTTGAAAATGGCAACCTAATATTGCGCTCTACAATGTATTTATGAAGAGTTCTCTGACAGAGACTCCTCCCCTCTCCTGTCAGCCAAGCACTGTGTGCATAGTTAGTGAGCATGCTGACATCATCCACAGCAATGAGGTCAAACCTACCCTTACTCTTAGCTTAGGATTTCTCTAAATTCACTGGTAAAAGTTTGTCTCATCATCTTTGAGTAAAGGTTTTAAGAAACAACAGATTTTTATTTATTTTTTATTTTTTGCAGCTGTTTAAGAGACCTGTTACTGCTAAGATGGAAATGTTTCGTGAATACGGGCCCTTAGCTACAGTATATGATGGTGTAAATTTCGGGATCTGTAAGATATTTAATGCATCTATTAAATAAAACAACAACACTATTCTATTTAAAGCATACTTGCTAATAAAAAAGCTAAATAAAAACTGCCCCAAACTGGAAATATTCATGTCAGACATAAATTCTGAACGTTGTTTTATGGACATTTTTTTATTAAAGAACTTTACATATATCTACTCCACATGAGAGTGAGCAAATGATGACAGAATACTCACTTTTGGTTGAACTGTCCGTTTAAAATCCACTTTTCTGAATAACAAAAGAAGAGGAAGTGCTGTCTGAAAGAATTGCAGCTGCCAAATTCCACCATGGTAATCCTCATTCTCGATGAAACTCCCTGTTGCTAAAACGAGTCCTGATGGTTTCGAAACTGTGAATTATGGAATTAACTTGCAGGCTCCCTGGTGGAGGCCTCGTCCAAGCTTCTGCTGCAGAGACAATCCTGTCAGAGATGCTCTAAGGGAGAGTCAGAGGCAGATGAGAGGGCGAGTCGAGAGAACGACACTTTCATTCCACTGAGGTTTTGTTAGTGCCTGATGAGAAATTGAACTGGGTGACACTTGAGGGACGCGAGGCAATCTGCGACGAGAGAGGGGTCACGCAAGCAGGAGGAGCGCACCTTCAGAGAAGACAGGTGTCCACTGAAAGCTTTGGAGTTGGAGTAGAAATGAGGGCAGAGACATAAACGCCCACCAATGCTAGAGAGCAGCCTTTCAGAAGAAAAAGAGAGAGAGAGAGAGAGAAAAAAAACTGTCATTCAGGTTTAAAAAGACATGAAGGTGAGTAAATGACACAATTTTCATTTTGGGGTGAACTATCCTTTAAAACTGCGTTACAGGCATTTACATACACATTAAGAGATGGCTAGAAGGAGAATTGGGGTGGTATTTAAATTAGCATTTATGGTCTCTATTGAGCCACAATGGCTCTAGTGACAATAACAGTGAAATTAAACATGTAAATGAACTTAAGATTCCCTAACCTCTCTCTTTGTGTTATTCATTGTTTTAAGTTCTCTTGCTCTACACATATTGGGATACTTAAGGGCACCTGAACAGTGGCCTGAATAAATCATGACAACACTGTTAAGTACAAAAGGATCTCATTAGTCAGCGGGTCATGGAGATGATAGTGTTCCTGCGGTAATGGGTCAGTGCTTCCCTCAAAGTTATCTGTAGCACTTGTGTTTGTCATTGACATGAGCTCTTTGCTCCCTCGGTCAGAACTGAGAGCTCAATAGAGCCTTACTTACTGCATTGAGATGAGACGTCTACAGTGGTGAATCAATGAATAAGTGTTATTTTTATTTATCATTCAAGTGTTCAGATCTGAATTTCATAGTAACTGTAAAATGGTAAGTTCACCCCAAAACAATTTGACTTCTTCATAATGTGTTTATTGTAACGCCTCTAAATTTTACAGATTGATTGACTAGTTTGTCAAATGGATTGAACTGTAGACCAGTGACAGACATGTTCAATGATCAGTAAAACAACAAATCTATTGACTTGTTAATCCATCTGAATCCAATTAAATTATCTTCAATATAGAGTTGAGAATATAGGTGTTATTTGTTTTTTAAATACTTTGTTTGATTAATTGATTGATTGACAACCCTAATAGATAATAAAAGGCGTCCAGCCCAGATTACCTGGTTGTATTGGATTACCGGTGGTTAGTGCATAAGATCCTGGTGTTTGCACTCATTATGATTGTTTGGTTGATATCCCAGGAAATTTGATTAATTGGTTTTTGTGCTTAAGGGTCTTCACAGTTCACTCCTCTCCTGTTGCTTTTGTGCCGTCCTTTAAAAACGGTAGAATAGCAAATATGTTAACAACCCATGAGATGTATACATTACATATTTCTAGTCAAATTGTGTCAAAAATAACCTGAATGCTCCTCATGAATTATCCACGGGGACATTCACTTAAATAATGTATTGTCTACCTGCTCTTCACAAACCCCCCGCCTCCTTTGAGTAGATTTGACAATCCACCCATCACCTTTGCTTTGACCCTGATCCATCTGTTCCTCCACATAGATCTCATCTCATTTGTCTGTGACCACTCACCCGACTCGCATCTCGCAGGCAGAGTAAATGACTCCGCAGTGTCTCCCTGCCACTCAAGACAATTCTGTCAACCTGTGAGAGCGGTCACTCAGCTGTTTCCACTCTAATCAGGAGTGAGCTTTTTCTGAATGACATCTAGCACAGAAATAAAAAAAAGTGCAGTGTGCACAATTGTATGAGACAATGGCTGTGTGTACACACAGTAGATGCTTCATGTTTTAATGATTGTGAAATCATTTTGATTGCTAAATCCGAATGTAATGTTTACAGAAACACTGATGTATTCACCACCCTTTCCAATCCTATCAAATTTGAGTTTGGATCGGGCTCAAATTGATTAAAGTGTTTACATGAAGGCTTTTCAGTCCAATTAAGTCATCAATCCAATTACTAATGGATTATTTGGTTGCGTGCAAACATACAGTAGCCAATGAGCTTTGGCTAAGCTGTGAAATAACCAGGAAGAGTTTGCCTGAACTCAACTGGTTTTGAGAAAGGATGCAAATATCTTTGCGAGAGAACACAGAATTAAAAAAAATTAGATTTTTTTTGTTTCTTTTCGTCCCCACCCCATTTTTGCTACTACCATGTCCTTTTAGGGACTCCATATGATAATATAATTTGAACAATGGTTTTAGGAAAACTCAGTAAGAGGTCCTTATATTCAGTGTCTTGCTGATTTTCATAATTGTTATAAGAAGCGTTGCAAAATGGAGGTACTGTGGAGATGATCTCTCTTTACACCCACTTAACCCTGTAGAGGTGTTACAATTACATGTGTAGGTTAGTAACAGAGTTTGATGAGAGTTAGTACTGTAGACTTCAGCATCTGACACACATCCTCCGAAGTATCAGTCATCATTCACTTCACTTTTCAGCTGAAGAAAATGCCAAATACTTACATGTGAAAAAAAAAGTATTCCAAAGCCTTGGTGAAGATGGGAAGAAAATTTATATTTTTGTGTGATAGTATCTTTCTTCTGTTCCCACACATATTCACTCTATGCTCACTATATGGTCTTTAAGAAGCAGCGAGTGGAAAGACCATTATTCATGTTGGTTTAGCAGTATCTCAGGGGTGAGAAGGAGCACGTGTAGAGAAATACTGTGCAGGAAGAGCCTGCGAACCTTCATGTAAGGATGACACATGAGAGAGGGTGCAGTTGGACAGACTGTGGGAGCACATAACCTTAATGTGGGATTGTGTGAGTGTATGTTTGAGGGGGATGTGAAGGAGGCATCTGAGTGTGTACAGCAGTGGTTCAATGCTTCTTCTGTGAGCCTTTATATTGATCTGTGTGCTTCTGTATCTATGGAGAGGATATTTTTCAGTGCTGTTGAGGCAGGAGGAGTACTAGAGCTCTAGCTCTCTGTCTCTCGCCACATGGTCTCAAGACATGGCCTATCTGAGATTTTACATGTTATTAGATCTGTGTCTCAGAGCAGCGGCTCTGTCTAGAAACGTTTACCTTTTGAGTTGAATTGTATAGACAAATCAGTGCTATGGATATTGTATATAGTGTAACCCTGAGGTTGCACTGCAGATAATCATCATCCGTCACTTTGACGGGCTGGGTTGCACATTTTCTGTCATGTTCTTATTTTTATCCGTTGTTTTTCCCACTGAAAATATCCATTGTTTTTCCTGCGGGCATCGTATTGCATTGTAATTAATTGCACTGTATTTATTTAATGAAAGATATTTATTTAATATTGTGAAATATCATTACAAAACGGAAATGGCTATTTTCTGTTTAAATGCATTTAAATAATATATTATTTCTCTAATGGCAGTGCTAAATTTCCAGCAGTCAGGCTTTAAATCCATTTTAAGTGTTGAATTTAAGTAGTGGCACAAATTTATCCTTCCATCATTTTTATGTGTTTTGAATTTTATTACATTTTTTATTTTTTAATTTTGATTAAATTTGGATCAGCTATGCAGAGATCATGGTTATTGCATCCTTTGCTGTAAACGTCACAGTGTAGGGTACATTTATGACCATAGATGAAATAATTAAATTCAGCCTTTATTACTGATGTTATTTTGTCTATATACTCTTATGTTGTTTTGATTCAATAAATAAACACACAATTCATATCAAATGCAATATACTGTCTACAAACATGTAGTTCATATCATATGCAACCTATAATGCAAACATATTAAAACCAGAGCAATACTTGCTGCTCCTGTTTTCAAGTCCTTTTTTTCTTTTTTCTTTTTTGTGATAGTGTGATGATGACTGATGACCACTTTATTTCACTAATACGGTGATTTGTCTCCTAGGCCAAAATTAATCCAAAAAATTTACAGAATGGCAACAAAAGACACAATGACACATATGAAATGTAGTGAGATTTCTGAAGACATAAAGGGCAAAGGGTCATAGCCAATATAGCACTTATCAGTATTGCCCTACAATAACATACTTATCTACTGTGCATCCTACCTACCTCGATTATCTAAACCTCCATTGCACATCCCCCACTGGGGCATCATACTTGCTTAAAATGCTTAAAAAGTCTAATTGTCTTTCCACAGCCGTGGAAACTCCCCGCCGTGTGGATGTATAGATGCTCTGTACTATGCCCACATTACCACACACTGAGACTGGAGATCCTGCTGAGATTGTAGAGAAAGGTTCGGTTTTCATTTAGCCTTCATCGAATGAACAAGAATGATGGAGGCTACCTTGAAGTCACGCCGAGCTTTGCTGATGCGGCTCTTCAAGGTGATAAAGAAAAAAAGGATAGGAATCATATTTCGTTCTCACTGATTTACATACTATATTGGAAATTAGAATGACTTCTGAAGGATCATGTTACAATGAAGGCTGGAGTAATGGCGGCTTAAAATTCAGTTTTTAAAATGAATCAAAATAAGTTATCACTCTATGTAGTAATAACATTTCGCAAATGACTGTTTTTGTGGTATGAACTTTTTGTCTTATGTTGACACTGGAGCAAATAATCTGAATATTAAAATTTGATGCATATTCCTCTGAACCATGTATGTTCATGTCTGAGCCCCTCTGCTATGAGTTGATAATTTTGTTGTTTTCAAAGAGAAATAAGTCTTGATTATCTGAATAACGGCCGTGACTGCTAAATTAGATAAGTTAATGGTCCTTTCTCTGAGTTCAGTGGAACGCCTGAAGACAGTCTTTAAGGTTTACGTGTGAGAGCGAGAAAGAGAAAAATATGCGTGGCTATTGCCTCGTGATCAGGAGAACTTCACACTCTCTGGGATGTGTGGCTCCTGGCTAGGCGGTGGAATAATATTAATGATTTATGGGCAATTACATTAGAGTGAATGAAAAACAGAACAGACAGTTCAGTGGAGAAAATCACATCAACCCACTCCTCTCGCTCTCGTCTTATCTCTCTCGCTCTGCTGCTTATCTCTCTCGATGTCTCTATCACTCGTTTTCTCCCTCACTATCTCTATTTCTCTCGCTCACTCCGCTGTCTCTCTCTTTAATCCCTTATTTCCTTGTCATCCCCCCTTCCCTTTCAATTCATATTTCTCCTCTACCCTTTAATCTTGCCATCTTCTCTCACCTCTGAGGTTTCCCCTTTTTGTTTTTAGTTTGTTGCGCTCTGGAATCAGTGCTGTAAGTTAATATCTTTTTCCTGTTAATGTCCCAACAGATTTTTCTGGTGGACTTGTAATTCAAATCTGGTCCTGTCCCTCACTGTGGATGAATATGCATCTGCCTGTTCTTGTCATCAGCAATAGAGTCTGTTTATATCATGAGCCGTGTATATTGCAGAATGGAGATTATGACTTGATGGAGAATTTTTCATCCCTGTCTCTTTTTCTCTGTCTGAATAGCATTTTCAATTGGAATTGAGAGAAAAGGCGAGATTAAATTACACATAATGGGGTAGCCATCAGTAGAAAATTTGTTTTTATTAATGTCTAAAAAAGCAAACGGGTGAGAAATATCTCCCAATCATGCCGCCAAATCAAACTGCGGCACATCCATGTTTACAGCTGAAAACCAGTCAACTTTTTTTCCCCCCACACCAATAGCACTTTATGAATTATGGCCGGGGATATCTCATCACTGTGCAAATTTCGTTGCCTGGCTTCCCTCCAAGTCCTCAATTAGACTGTGTTTTCCTGCAGCTAGCGGGCCGGCAATACTTAGTCATTGATCAGTGCTTGGATAGCTGCCCGGCGTGGTGCCATGGTGAAAGTCTGCGAGCGGAGCACTGTTTCATAATGTCCAGTTCCTTATTCCTGGATAGACAGACAGCTTATTCGAATATGATTGACGGTCATCTCCAGACCCTGCTGTCACATTTTCTCCCGTTAGGTGATCAGTGGAAATGTGCTTAACGCATGAGATGCGCATTTGGGATTTTAGTGGTTTCATTCAAGTTGGTGTGTAAATGAACTATCCCATGCACAAACACAAAACTGTAAATTTGACCTCGAAGGGACGATGTCTCTAATGTCACCAACTGCAAATCTGTTGCTTGGCTTGGTAAATCACCCATGTTTCCCATTGTGCTTATTTTGCCTTTCAGATTTAGTCAAGTTATTCTGGCTGATTGAATCTTCCGGGATCAATTTATTCAAGCTAAAGGCTTTTTCTTATTACACATATCAGTTTTACAGCTGGTAATGTGAGTTGCACGATTGTTACAAGTGCAATGTTATTTTTTATTTACTGTTATGCATTGCTGGGGTCATTCCCGATCCATAATTTTCTTCCCTTAAGACTACATGTATAAAACTTCAATGTACTGAACCTCAGGAGACACAGATGATTTAATTTCCAATAATCTTTCTAAATATCTGCCTGACATTTGTAGTGAGGGTGTTATACTTCATATTGATGTAATAACACATGGCTCAGTAGCATCTTTTACCTTTTTTTCTTTTGCTGTGATCACATATGCATTTGGTGTCTGTGGCTGACTAATACATTATGCCTGTTCTACAGATAGCGGAGGTGCAGTAACAGGCCTGTTTTACAGCAGACTGCTGCTGTGTTTGACACTTCAGCGGCAAGTCTGATATTTCCGCGCCTCGATTTTCAACCAGACATCACCCTGATGTATTGGGCTGACCTTTCTGCCTGCAAAACTCAAATTGGCTTGCCTTGTCTCTTCGTTCGAATGAGATAAACACAGTCTTTGTTTTTAGCAGCAGCTCATGATAGGCATTTCTAGTCTGTTGTTGTCATTGTTGTGGTTTTTTTTTTTTTTTTTTTTTTTTTCAGACCCTACACACATTAAGAGAAAGATAAACACTGGCAATATATTCTCACATTACCACAAAATCGCTAAAGCGAGCAAGTCGGATTGTGGGAAATTTACTTGATTTCTTTCCCTCGATGTGTTTTAGTTTTTTCCTCGCAGAGTACCAGTGTGCATTAGCGTGCAGCGTACTGTAACGTAATGAGTTGTTGCAACTTTCTTTCACAACCGCTAAACTCTTCTTTATTCAGCTGTCCTGCTTGCTTGATTGCTTTCTGCCTTTTGTTTTGTCTGTAAGAAATCTTAAGAAATCATACGAACTTTATTTAACGTAAGCATATTTTTAATAATAAAAAAAAAAAAGTACAGAGTTTGTGTATAGTGTAGTATGTAGGTACAATGCATTGCTGTTCTCGCATAACATCAGGAAGTAACAGCTATTGGAGGGAACAACTTATTTTTAATGAAAGACCCTTCTTAGATAGTGAAAGTGTGTTTAGGGGATACTGTATTATACCAACAAAAATATGTTCTGTCAACCCCATGCTGTTCCAAACCAGTTATTGTCTTTTTGGACCCCATTGACTTTCATTGTACAGACAACAACATTCTTCAATATATCATCTTTTGTGTTTGTAAAAAGCACATAAAATGAGAATTTTCGTTTACTGGTGAGCTTTTCCTTTAACAGCGTTAGAAAGTGACTGAAGACTGATAGAGATCAATGTGTAGGTGTTAAGCTACTCCTTTGGAGCCACCGTAAAGGGTGGACAGCTGATGGTATGGATGGAAATGGGGTAGAAACCCAACCTAATGGCTTATCACAAAGGCTCTCCCCCGTGACAACTTATTGATGGACTCTATTTGGTCTTAAATGGCAACTCTGCCCCTTTTACTAGGCAGAGATTGAGAGACTGGAGAAAGAGAGAGCGAGGGAAAGAGGGGGCAAGGGAAAGACTGATGAAATGAAGGAGATAAAGATGGAAATGAACTGTGCGGTGGAGATTCTGACCACTCAAGTGTTTCCGAGCCAGGTCGCTCTTATTGCATCCCTCAGAGATATGTTTCTGTGCTGTATAGATTGCTCTCTCAGCAACTGTAGATGTCACATGCTTAAGAAATTTAAAGTGGTTTCTATTTTTTTCCAATGTCTTGTCACTGGGGAGATATTTTTTTTGTTTTGTTTTTTTGAATTTGAAGCCTTGTATTGGTTTACATTGTGGAATTACTGTACCAGTTGCCCTTTAATTATCCCAAAACAATTCAGTTAGTGAGCCATGCACGCTCAGTCCAGAAATCTAAATGAGACCAGCAAAGGTTAACAAGCTGATAGCTCATTAATGTAAAGCCCTATGTTTATTCATGGACAATAATAGCTGATAATCATAGATAAGGACATTGATGTGCCGTCTACACTGTGAGATGTTTTGATGCAAGCATTTGCTAGAAGGTGGGTATAATCGAGTAGACCTGATGATTGGGTAACTAAGTTACCTGGTCATTTACAGTGATATTGTATAAGAAAATACATTTTACTATACACAATGTTTTTGCTGTAAAATACAAAAAATTAGACGTTTTCCAGAAAGTTTTTGAATCTGTGTAAAATAACAAAAACGTATGAGTTTTGGCTGAGTTGAAAATGTGTGTCAGATTGTAGGTAGTGTACTTTTACATACAAAAAAAAAAAAATTTCACTGCAAAAATAAGTTTACATAATTTTAATGTACATGTTTTCTATAATAACATAATAACATTTTTTAAAACATTAGATTTTATGATAATTTTGTTTTGTACAATATAATATACATATAATGTAATGTCACTGTAAATAGTAACTATAATTAATCAACTGCTCTTGACGGTACAATTGTAATTTTTTCTGTTACTAGGGGTGTAACGGTTCACAGAAATCACGGTTTGGTTCGATACGACACAGTGGTGTCACGGTTTAGTATGTTTTCGATACAGCAAAAAAAATATATAATTTCTTTGATTTTTTTTTTTTTTTCACATTTTTATTTATTAAAACTAACATAAAAGTATGATCTTGTTTTTTTTTTTTCTTTTACTTTGAACAACAATGGAGCTATACTTCACATATCTTCTGGGGTTTCTTCATAGCAGCAAATAAAACAAAACCTCCTTTATAACCAAAACCAAGTGCTCCTTATAAAAATGAAACGCAATATTGTAGTAGTTATAAACTAATGGAAAGAAAAGAAAATTTTGTTTTGTTTTTAAATGGAACTCCGTTTTTCATCAATTTGTAAGTTTTTTTTTTTTTTTAAGTTCAGAAAGATGAGTGTCCATATTTTCTTCAGACAGAACAGATCGTGTCTTCAACACACGGGCCGCTGTTGTGCTTCAGCTAAAGAAGGTCACAATCTATCTGTTCTTTGCTAGGAGGGCTCAATAACATTTAGTATTTTCTAAAATAACACATTAAAATCCGCGGCTATAAATGTACTGATCGCTGTGACCAATCGATTGTTTTGCCCTGTTCGAATCTGTTGGAAATGGAATGCCACGGGGATAGTTTGTAATGTGCATGTTTCTAGTTTTCGTCTGTTTGGGGGTGGGAGGGGCAGACAGCACGTCATTTGCGCTGCCTTGTTGAGAATAGCACTGAAAACATTATATTTTACACACTTTATTCTCTTTTTTTTTTCTTTTCCAAATATAAAAGCATTAGCCTGAATCGTTCGGTTTTTAATGAGTACCGAACCGAAAGCTTAGTACCGAACGGTTCAATACGAATATGCGTATCGTTACACCCCTATAATATATATATATATATATATATAAAGATTAGGTTTTTAATTTCTGGATGGGATTTTTTTGTTGTGAATATAGGTAAAATATCATGAATACAACTGCAGTGATATCACAGTGAAAAAGGCTCATTAAAGGGAAGAAAAGAAAGTTCATAAAATATAGTTATAAGTTCTTAAAATATCACATTGTGTGACATTTTATAACAAGACAAGATAAGCAAAGGTTGCAAAATGTCATTTGAGATGAATCCCCAAAATTTTATTTTATTTTATTTTATTTTATTACTCGACATTAGCTGACAAGGTCAGAACTCATCCCTTGCTCTTTCTTTATGTGGGCCAGAAAGCACATGCCCCCTTTTTTTTTTCTTTTTTTTTTTAACAGGTCGTATTCTTTTTGTGTCATTTGTGAGCACTGGACTGATATAGAAACCAGTTGTTGAGTCATTATTCAGTGTTTCATGTACGTAACATCACTCTTATCATCTATGCCTTTTATTTCGCAGACCTGTCTTACTCCCTCAGCCAAACTGGTGGTGATTTCCCTGGCTGCTTTGCATATCCCATTAATATTTTATTGCAATCGTTCATATCTGTGTGCAGGGTTAACCTGAGCACCAGCATGTCAGCCTGCGTTGCTTGTAGTACAAAATGTGGTTTACATGAAACAATTAACACAGAACCCCAAAGGCCTTTTACAGGTCTAGTGTACGAAGCCCAAGCCGCCCCAAATACCTCTCTTAACAAAAAGGCAGCGCTATTGTGACAACATAAAATCTTGTATCAGAACTGCACTTTTGTTGTTGTTGTTGTTTTGCATTTTTCTCAGTGGTACGCAACTTAGGCTTCATATCAGCTCAAGCATTGTGTGTGATTCCTGTACTCCCATGGTGGAATTGTCTGAGATTAAAGATGTGTCTATCTTTTGTACAGGCTCTGATTACAATAGTGTATTTATGGCATATGAGCACACAGCCTTTAAATTGAAATCATTCATCAATAGCTTCTGTGACTTGCCTTGATTAAGCTGTCCCATGTGTCCCTTAGTGTAGCTTTACGTTGTGGCTTTAAGAAATACTTATTTTATCTATTACCTATTTTAAAATTAATACATATAACACAAATGATTTCAACTTTCAGATTTCAATAAAGGAGGTACACTATTCATGCTTAGCCATTCAGTTTGTTTTAACCACTTTAGATTGTTAACTTTTGTGAAATGCTATATAAACTTTTGAAAAAGCATAAATAATGTGACAGTGCTTATTTTCCCACAAGCCATGAACGACGTGGGACGATATTTCTGAAATTACGAGCTGTTTATGCATATTTATTTCCGCTGACATTTTAATTATTTGGGGCTCCGTTGGAGAGATCACATAAAAAGTCCTATAATGCTCCCCCTAATTAGTATCACCTCCAAATTAAAACGGAGGACTTTGGGAATGCTGTCATTTTCAGAAGGCCATATCGGAATTATGTTTCAATCAGCAGCCATGAAATAATTACTTGTACACTTCTAACTGCCCGCATTTACCAAACGGTCTGCAATTTACAGCCATCATGTCCAGCAAAAGCAATCAATGGGGTGGCTATAAATTCTGCCGCAGTCAAACAGACGGATATTGTTTGTGTATGATTGTGAAACATTAGAGCCATGCTGAAGCGCTGCCTTGCTGATATTGTGATATCACTGCTTGAGAAATGTAGATGGTTTTGTTGCTCTTAGCCTCTTAGAAAACAGTTACTACTAAACAGATTTTCAGATCTCTTTCTCTGAATACATGCATATTCGTATACATATACATGTACATATACAGTCGACATTTGACGTGGATCAAAAAAGTTAATTAAAGTTGTCCTAAGACAAGAACACATTTTGGTTTTTTGGTTTTAGGACAATTTTAATGAAAGGTTTTGATCCATTTCAAATGTTGACTAGTTTACGTGCATATGATGTATTTGTAGCACATCGAACATGGTGCCGTTGATCAACACAGTAAATGCTATAGACGATAGGCATGCATTTGATCAAATATTTTAATGCGAAGTGCGATATGATAAATGCAAAGCCTCTGTAGTGCATCAGAGGGAATCAGCCACTTAAGATTTGATCGGAACATTGAAACATAAGGAGCCGAATTCCACAAAGAGGCTTCAAGACAACAGGAAGTCATAAATTGGCCCATGATACCCTGTTACATACCTCTCGCAAGCAGATCCAACAGACATAGTCACAGGACAGCTTGCAACATTAACACAAAAGAACACGTATTGAGAATCCCAACTCAGGAAGGAGATTGTCAATATTGGGCAAATAATCAAGAAAATGGTCAAAGACACAGAACATCATAATCATTACATGGGTAAAATAATTAAAGATTTTGTTGGATGGATCTCCATCCCCCGACTCAGGACCAGACTGAAATTCCTGAGGAGACAATTAACCCTTTCCTTCACAAAACTGCCCTTCACTAAAATAACATTTGGATTTATGATTTGGGAGGAGAAATAATACCACACCCTGATCTACAATGACATCTATTGGTTCAAATATGATTTTGGGATGTTTCCAAAGAAAATTTTAAAAGCTCAAGACACTATTTAAATTACGCTTTTAGCCTCAGCTCTTAAGCTTCTCGGCTCCACTAAAACTATGCTCTTTGCCACCTTTTTTGTTTCACATTCTTCAGCATGCACGCTTGCTGCTGCCTGTGTCTTAAATGTTGTTTTGTATGCACAAATACAATTGAAAAGGGGTATATTTTCAGTTGGTCCAGGCTTTTATTGACTCTTTTATTTAAAGTTTATATGGTTCGTTAGCTGGTTTAATTAAAAGTCTATAACATACTTTGGTCAAAACTTCTCAATGGTATTGCAAAAAAACTCACTTATACTTATACTTATACTTGTCTTACCCTGCGCTGGAGTCAACACAATGGCAGACAGCTCTCAGCTCCCTCAATTAACTTTCGTGGGAGGGGCCTGTGCAGGACTATGTCATTCAGCCTGACTTGAGAAGGGGGATTTTAAAATAGGATTGATGTGTCCACTTATTTTCAACACACATTTATATTCAAGCAACTTGTAAAGTGAATTTTGCATCCGCTGACCCCAAGTGGTTTTACGTTCTGCCATGCATACTAACTTGAGTTCACCCTCTTGATATAGCCTATCTATCTCACTTTTTTCTGTTCATACTGCAGTTGCTTTTGCTAACATATCCACATTGTTAAGCACAGTAACATCGCAAACTTGCAAAGGCCAAGTAACAGTTACTTATCTGCAATATCAAGCAGCACAGTGGACAATTTTTACTCATGCTAAAAACTGGCAACTGTATCAGAAGCCTTGCAAATTAAAGTTAAAAAGCTCCATGCACGCTATTATATTAAAAATAAGGATAGGTCCAACTACGTGTATTCTTTTTATACTAGAGTAGTGATGTTCGCGAACGAACCGATTCTTTTCAATGGCTCATAAACGTGAATGATGGGAGCCGAGTCACGGCTGGGTGGGAGCCGTTCTTTCTGTCGTTCTTTTTTTCCTATGCGTGTTTCGCACAGATGCACACAAATTAGCTCCTCCGCGAGACAGAACAGTTATAGGGGGAGGGGCGCACCTAGCCTAAAAGCATCAGTGTTCCCAACTATTTCTAATGAAAAGTAGCTGCCTGCCCAAAAAATAGCTAAATGTTGCCAGATGATGTCACGCTCTAATTTGCATATCAGTGATGTCATCACGTAGTATCTGACAAGCATAAGCCTGTCATGTCTCTATCTCGAGGCACCGTGTATTATATTATATTATATTAAAACATTACATCCAGATGCACAATAAATAGGTTCTTATTAACATATTACGTCATTGCCTAATCACAACGCAAAACTACATCTTTATGTAGTATTCAAAATAATTAATGTTTTCTCAAATTGATTGGCCATCTCAGCAAAAAAACATTATTCGAAATATGTCCATTTAGATTTGTATAAAAAAATATAGTCGACTATTTGTAAAAGTAATACAAACACTTTCTGATAAGATTTTTTTTTTTTATTAATTTTTTTAGTTTTAATTATTTGACTACAAATCTCACCTCATAATTTCTCCCAGTAAATATTTCAGGATAAACTGAGATACCCCCAAGCTGGCTTCTTAAAACTGACTAAATCTTTAAAGGTGCCATAGAATGGAAAACTGAATTTACCTTGGCATGGTTGAATAATAACAGTTCAGTACATGGACA
>JAUCMU010000024.1:6595077-6609921 GCA_032275025.1 Enteromius treurensis
GTGAGCTTCCTGCCAGCACATTAAAACCCACTTCTATATATATTAACATGTACCAAAAAGTTCCTAAAGGGGGACTTGTTACCGCATCATATGACTCTCTGGAAAATTTGCGGTAAGGCTACTGGAAATGTTTCTGTAATTGCCTTTCATAAGGCACTGTGTAAATGCAGCACTTGTGGGGAGAAACACAACATCCTGTTGGGCATAGTTAAACAATGATTGAGTACTTGAACTAGAAATTACATTTATGTAGAACGAACAATATCTGAGCCAAAGGCAAACGCTAAATCTGAGATTTGAACGACTAGCTAATGGTCACAGTTTGTAAAATGCATTTCTTGCCGACTTGCAAATGATGCAGCTTATATTGGGGGACTGTGAGGATCATATCAAAAAGACCTGGATGGCTTTAGGAGTGATTGACATACCGGCTGCATGGTGCAGTCAGAACATGGAGCGTCATGCACATTTCGCTGTCTCTGTGAAGGTGGAGAAGAGACATACGCACATACTTTTTGACTTATCAAGCGCCCCTTACATTGCTGTGACAGGCTCTGACAGGCGTCTCTCCCCTGAAGCTCATTCAAACTGACCATTTACCCTGTCTGCCTCTGCACCACGGTCATCACATTTAGCACATGTCCCATGCTGATATCTGGCTATTGCATTCTGACTGGCTAAAGGTGGACTTTTCATCTACAGTTTTGAAGTGAAGTGAGTAGTCTGCGTGAGCTGTTTAAGTCATGCAGAACATCGCAAATGTAAGGTAAATCAGAATAGACTGTGCATAGGCTATTGTTTCGCATTTGTCTGTTTCTAAAAGTGCTTTTCTGGGCAATGATTCAATGCTGACTAAATAGCGGAAAGCTTTTTGGTGTGCTTTTTTGGATGTTTTATGTAAACTTATTAAAATGTATAATTTATGTAAAAATTATAATATAACTATAATATAATTTTTCAGTTTTAATATGTCTTAAAATGTAATTTATTTCTGTGATGAGTATCTTCAGTGTCACATGATCCTTCAGAAATGATTATGATATGCTGATTTGGTGCTTAAGGGAAAAAAAAAGATCACCATTAAAAACTGTAAAGGTACAATTGCTGTCACTGGGGTGGTATCTTTTCAAAAGGTACATGTTTGTACCTAAAGGGGTCCATTTTGGTACCTTAAAGGTACATACTGTATTAGTACGTAAAGTGTACATATTTAAACCTAATAGGTACAAAAGTATATACCTTTTGAAAAGGTACTGCCCCAGTGACAGCTTTTGTATCTTTATCTCAGAGAGCGTACACAATATTTTGTGCATGCTGTGAGGTTTTTATTTAGAATAAAATGTTATTATATTAACATTATAAATGTTTTACTGTCACATTTGATCGATTTAAGGTCACTTTAAGAGGCATTATATAGATCAAATATAATAATGTAATTTATTTCTTCGCTATTTCACCTAAAAACATAGCAAACTGTTTTTGTGGGTACACTTTTGTATATAATTTGTGTGTTCAAGTACAAGATGATGTAGAAAGAAATGTAATCCAGGACTCTCACGTTGTCTGAGATGTGGCTTTGTGAAAGTTATAAACAGTGTCATATCAGTCAAAGGTCCTGAACGTTTATTTAAACTTATTTTTAAAATAAAAACACACATTACATTTTAAATCCAGAATGTTCAGAGTCTTCTTTAACCCCGCTGTATGTGTCTTTTTCTCCATGTTTCTCTGTCTTTTGCACGTCTTCACACATGCATGCACTCTTTATTTTCCTCCACCAGTAAAAAAATGAAAAGATGTCTGCTTGTTCTCAGTGGAGCGGTGTCCTGGGAAAGACAGCGTGAGGCGCACCGGTGTTAAAGCCACATTTCCTGGACATGGGACAAATATGCAGGATAAATAAAAGATTTGTATTCATTTGAGAATGTGAGTAAGATGTTTGTTGTTTTTTTCTACATCCGCAATCCTTTTTTCTCCTTGCGTCCGCAACTCTATAGGGTGTTGCTATGATGTTTGTATTATGTTGTGAGTGTGGTTTCTGGTAGGTTGTTTACCGACCCAGGTCTCTTTGATATTCTGGAAACATAGATGTTTTGTCCGCTCGCTTTAGCAAGCACCACTAATCACGTTCATACGTCCGTTTCGGTTTGTGCGACAGCTCATGAGACGACGGCACAGGCTTACCATGTAAATAGCTTCAGTGATTATAATGGGAGCACTTATCCTGACACGCCGCTAGTTTTGTCGCATCATGGCGCTCGCTTAAAGTGACACAATATAGCAGCACCGAGCACTAAACAACTTTCCACCGCAATTTATCACAACATGAGGAGACTTCTTTTCCGTATTTACTCACAACATACAATGAGTTCTATAATAATGTATGTTAATGTAACATTAATCTCAATGGCAGTTACATTAACCTTTTAAAATCTTGTGATATAAGCCTGATTACTTTGCTGCTGCTTTTTTTTTTTTTTTTTTTGAATAACTTTTCCCTACTTGCATATTCCAGATAACAAGCTCATCCCTTGAGGGGACTGTATAATTATTTACCATTATATAATACTAGCCAAATCGTGCCTTAGCACTGAAATAGACTGCATTATTTCGAGATTTTCGTTTGGAGTTGCAGTACTTCATTCAACACTATTGCATTTTGAGCAGAGATTTGCATTTCATCGTGCCATTTTCTGTATCTAGCTTCAGTGAGCACCACATAAATAGGAAGAACCAAAAACACTGTAAACAGGTTTTACACCAAAAAGCTCTCAACCGTTTAGTCAGCATTGACTCGTTGCCCAGAAATACGACAGATGCACAACAGTAGTCCTCACTTCTGTTGCTCTATTACTCCTTGTGGTCACGATTCAGTCCTGTATTTGTTCTTGCTAAGTAAAGCTTCAAATGGGACCGTTAATATAGTGTTGTTTTAAACAACATTTACATACTCCCACGTCCTCACAGTTTTCTGATTCTCTGCCAGCTTTATTCTGTAAGGTAAAGCAGCTTTTTCTATACATCGCTCGAGTCATATGCCTTCCCCTTCCTCCTGAGTGTTTTTGTGTTTGTTTGAGTTTGAGTGCTTTGAAAGCTGTCATTATGAACTTCCTGCCAGAGTAGAGGTTCTAGTCACTGACTAAAAGTGAACGTTAGCTGGCCTTCCACCTCTTCATGGTTTGTGTTTACAGAGATTAGGTTGTTGAAGAGAAACAACACTTGATAGATCACCATGGCCTGAAAGTGCAGAAAGATAGCCTGGGCCCACCCAGGCTTCCTTTGACGCTACATTCTTTTCGCGAGCAAAGTTAGTCGTTTTAGAGCATTTCAGATTCGCAAAAAAGTGGGAACCAATGAGAAACGAGCTCAAAAATAACCATGACGCAGTCTCCACGCTACAATAACTAAAGAAGCAAAGATTTCCACAGATTTATTTTACATTTATAAGTACAATTTGACTGTATTAATTGTGTCTCTTTCAAAAATTGCTTGCGCGAAATTTAGTTTATTGTCATGCCCTACTGTTAAATGAAATTTGCGACCATGATTTCTAGATTTTTTTTGGCTTATATTTTTTGGTTCATCACGTGATGAACGAACGACTCTAACCCAAAGACTCGAAACAGGTGAACTAATTCCGGTAAGAAGAGATACTTGTCTTGGACTTAAAGGGACTTTTGTTGCTTTACTTGCACTAAAATTATTGAATTTGTTTTCATGTCTCATCCAAGATATAAAAGGTCATTTTGTTGCTCTTGTTGCACTACATACTGTGATTTATTTGATTCATTATAAAGATATTTCTTGGTGATTTAAACGTGGTTTCTGTAAATTTTTAATGTGTTTTTGCCTTGATCGACTGAGACTTTGTATCCATATGCAGTCTGCATTGTTTGTCATGCTTTGTAAAGCTTGGCATAGACTTAAACTGGATTCAGGATTGAATAAAAATAGTGTTGAACACGTGTAATTTATTCACAAATAAACAAAAAAAATTTTCCCTGAGGCACTTGCACTTGAAATGAGCCGTGTCTCCACTTTTCGCCATTTTTCGAATATGACGCCTCCTCTCCCGGAGCCTCATGGGATAGGAAAGTGTCCATGGTATACGTACCACAGAATCCGGGCGGAAGCAATAGGTCATCCGCGTACTTCTCGCCTACTGAATTTCTAATACTACTTTGTACATACTACTCGCCTCGCATACTGTTTTTCCTGTATTAAATAGTAGGGAAGTAAGCAATTTCGGACGCAGCATAGGTCACAGAGAAAGAACACATGGCGAATGAAAATCACAACAAACAGTCCAGGGCCGTGACAGTAACTACAGTTCGATTTAAATCTGTATCTATCTGATACGGTTCAGTGCTTTGACACAATCTGTATTGTTAAAAGCGCTATAAAAGATACAATGTGTGCATGTGTTTTTAATCTCTCAATCTGATTATATTGGGTAGATCTGCAACTCTGTAAACCTACCAAAACATTTAGGACAAAATGGAGTATTTTACAGTAATTAACCTACAGAAAACAATGACTGGACATTGCTTTCAACAGTGATGCCTGTGATTGCAAAACTGCAAAAACACATGCAAAAAAACTTGTGGATTTGTAATTGGAAATTTATGATTTACAGTATCTGTAATTGTCTGTTCTATTGCACATTTTCCTTGTTAATTTAAAAACCTAAGCTTATTAAATTACAAGATGTGATGTTTGGTAGGGATTTAACAGAGGCAGACGCAGTCATATGTATATTTATTTACAACGTTGATTAATTTTTAAATAAAAATAAATTTAAATAAAAGGTACACTTACATAACATTTATAATAATTTTTTTTTTTTTTAAATCACAAAATATGAAAAACTTGCAAATATTTTATCAAGGACTCCAGCAACTATTGTGAGGTTTCTGTAATTTCTGTTGCATATCAAGTGTTAGAGAAGAGATTATAAGACAGATATGTTGTACCGTATGAAGTGCACACATTTAACATTTCCTGTTAGCAGTAGGCTAACAGAGGAATAGGAAGTGGTAAAAGATTTTAAAAAAATGATCAGCAGCAACGATGTGTTCGCTTTAGAAAGAAAAAAAGAAGTCTAAAAGAGATTGAAGAACGTAAGAGGAGTAGAATGGAAGTTTTAAGAATTTACTGATGAGTTATCTTTCTTGTAACTTGCACAATATATGATGAATTCTTATCCTGTTAAATAATTTCACAAACACAAATGATCTCTAGCATTCTTTCTTGTTTCACTCTAACCTACTTACTTGCACTCTCTGACAACGCCCATCCAGTTTATTGCTAAAATATATGTATAAGTATTTTTTTTTTCTTTTATTGACTAGTTTAATCTTTACTTATTATTATATATTAACTTACCCCCAGTCAAATTTCCTCCACGGTTCATCCAGTTCTTTAAAAAAAAAAAAAAAAAAAAAATTTTTATATATACAAATAATATATATATATATATAGCAGTTAACAGTAGTTAATAGAATGTATCTCTGAAAATATATGTGTGTAAAGATATTTAAAAATAAAACATGGTAAAAAAGATCCTCTCACCTGACTTTGGTGGTTGCTGTGACTGTGATGATCCCATTTTTTCCCTTTAATTGTACTTATACTTTATTAGCTCTACCCTGGAACAGAGCTGATTTGTCTCAACTCAAGCTATCAAAGTCAGACCTACCCCAGGACCGTAATATACATATGCGACTGTTTTAATTTCACTTTCATTTTTGCAAGCCTTATGTAAGATGTTTGCATGCTATATTCTGAAGTGAAAAACACACCAGATCTCGCACACTAGCTATGCAAAAAGATGATCAAATATCAAGGTTAATGATGATTTATGGTTCTCAGAATGCTTTGTGTGAGGCTGTTTTAATAGTTTTTTTGTTTTTTTTGTTAAGATAAAAGACACCTTCAGGTATAGTGTTACCGCCGTTTTATATATCAATTTACTTTCAGTCAATTCATCAGTCCCGCCCCCTTGTTAACTTGTTGCCTCTCCTTTTTAACCGGTGTGTACTTTAAAAGAATAAGTGTAACTAACTAGGCTAAAAGGAAATGTGTGTATATATATATATTAGTGGTGGGCCGTTATCGGCGTTAACGTGCTGTGTTAACCCGAGACTCGTTAATCTATTCACAAAGTTGTGTTGGGAGCTGGGTCTATACTACGCAAGCTATGATGACTTTCACCTCGATATTTTAGCGCGGATGTATACATAGCCGAATTGCACTGTAGCCCTTTCCGGCAGGACTAGTTTTTTAAACTACTGTACGTGTGAGCTTCGATTTTAGCTTCGATTTTACCTGTCGTTGGTAATTTTCATGTACCATTTCGAACAGGACTAACACCTCTGTGTTTATTACAGAGGTGAGAGGGTGTGTTTTGTACATCTGGGTCCACCTGAAACTAATCAAGCTCACAGCATTTAAGCAGCAAACACCAGAGGGTAGACGGCTGAGATCAAGGTAACAGAGCTTTTTCACCTCCCTGGCTTCCATATACTTACCGTGTGTTATGATCCTGTCTTCCAAGACTGATTGCTGATGTTTGAAAGAATCTATGTTCTTCGAAGGAACTCCTATACTTACCTGAGCTGCCATCGCTGTTATCCACGGCTTCAGATCTGGAACCTGCTTCTGTAAAAGTAAGGCACTTTTAAATTCTCACTGAGCACACTCACCTGGATTTTGAGCACTGCACTTGCACCTGAGGAAGAGTAAAGGTTGATCGGGAGATCGCTGAACTGAGCACGCACGTGCAAACTGTATATATACCTGACTATTCACCTGCTTCTCTGTATGCCTACAGTCTGCAGTTGTACTTACGGATACTCACCTGAGCTTGCCCCTCGTCAACACAAGATCAGGGAGATCGTTGGTGCACTATCCATGGCAGCAGCGATCAGAGAGATTGATTACAATTTGTATAATCACAAATACCATGGTATGTATACATGGCTAGTATTTTTATTATTTTTTTAAATAATTAAAATTATTTATTTTATAATGTTTTATTATTTTATTTTTTTGTATATATTGTAAAATAAGTTTTAACCTAACCTCTTTAAAAACTACTACTCAACAGAACTGTAGTATTACTAGCACTTATGAATGTTTGTGTCTCAACCTCAGTAAACTTCAGCAATCCAGCCTTGGTTTGTGAACATGGCATCATCTGTGTAAAATACTGCTTTTTTTTTTTTTTTTTTTTTTTTTACTTTAAAAAAAAAAAAACTCTAAAATAATCGGGTTGTGCTGATAGATGAAAGATAAATGGCAAGACATCTTTGGGTTAAGTATATACGAACATATATTTACCATATCGCCTAATCTTCATTTTCATCAATGTTTTGTTTGAATATCAGATATTCAATATAAAGATTGATTACATACAGGAACTTTAAGAAAAAACACGCAGCACACATGCTTGTCTATAATCTGACCAATGAGAATAAAGTGTGTCGTCATCATGGCTTTCGCAGACGATTTTGAGCAACTGCAGCGCCTGACCTGTGCGACTGCTCTTGTTTTACTTTCACGGTACTTTGATGACACATGTGATCGAAAGGCGGCTGCAGCGCCGATCAAAGTCGGACAAATGATCTTACCGGAATGCATTGTTTTGTAAGGCGGCAGACGATTTCTTGCAGCGCCGCATGAAGTAAAACTCACCTCATGTTGTCTGTTATTCTTCATATTGTAAAGTCATGCCCTGTCACCGATCTATCATGTAGTGTGTACACAGCAGCGACTGAATACTACCCCAGATAGTCATGCAGTCTAAAAAGATCTGTGACATGGCTACTTTGAAAATCGTGTAGTCTGAACTAGGCATTAGTCTGAGTTGTTGGATCCTCAATGTCAACCCTATTCTCTGTGTTCCTGTTGAAGTCGACATTAAAGATCTGTTTGTTTCCAAGATCTTGGACTCATGTGTTACCTGCTTGTAAGCCAGTGTGACAGGGAGGTTTTACACCTGCAGTGTTTATATATGGACACATAGTAAAAGAGAAAGTAATGTTTTATTAAATTATTTGTTAATATATGGTTGTCAAGGAAAAGTAAATTGGATGATAGCGGCTCAACAGATGTTATTTAAATTTTAAAGGGATTAATAAAAATGTGCAATAATATAGTGTATAACTCTTAAAAGTTGGTAAATAATTTGCAGATATATTACAGTTACAGATCCCCACAAATGAGTAAATCAATGTATTTGTATACATTGTGTACAAATACAATGTATACAAATACAATATTGTGTATATATAAGTTGGCTCTAATGATTGTTTGAACAAAGCGTTGAAGACAAATGTGACACGTTGGAGCTGGGAGACAACCACACATCACATAGACAATAACTTCCTAGGAACACAAGAGGAAGCAGGAACGAAGGTGAAAAAAAGAGAGAAGTACAAGTATTTCAGTGGAAGCAACACTAGGCGCACAGGTATGAGTCCACTTCGTACAAACGAGGCCAGACACTGACTGAGAGGTGGTGTGTGGTTTTATGGGTCTGGTGATTGCGGCGAAATCTCTTAAAACAAACAACTGTGCAACAAACCTTTTTGGTATTATCAAGTATTCCAAAATGTATCTAATAAAACAACTCACAAATATGTATTAAAAATATAATAAATAAGTTGGGAATTGAAAAAAGAACCATTTGAAATACTTTAAAATAAAGGATGTTAGCTAGCTGGTGTCTTTAGAAGTTTAGCAGCAGGATATCATGCTGCTAGAGCAGCTCATAATGTGCTTGTACAGGATGTGTCTGAGTTTGAAGGCATGCAGACACATCCTGTGTACAACTGACAAAACTGACTGCAAAATCAATTGCTGTGGACTGTAAAATTTGAATTCAAATTGAATGTTCAATGATGCAAACAAAATAATTAATTTATTAACTTCTGATACGATTTTTTGTTCAGTTTTTTTCAGTTCCACAGGCCGCCTTTACCAAACATTACAATGCATATTCTACAAAAACTGTTGTGATGAAGCAGTCCACTAGAGGTGAGCATTGTTAACCTAAGTGCAGTTTATTTACATTCTAAACATGAGCAGTATATCAAGGTCATAATGTAAATATCAAACCACTCAATTCACATTGATCTGTTTTCACATGGATCTTTTTATGAATTTTATATGTCAGTTTTGAGTGAATACACTTAATTTATTATAACTGTAATAATATATAAATATATTTTTTATCATGGCCCACTTTTATAAAAAAGACACATTGCCAAAATTTTGAATGGCATCATGCTAGTAATGTTATTTTTACAAAAACAAAACAAAAAATGTATTGGAATATGTTAATATGCCTAACCTAATAGGTGTGTTCGAGCTCATGCTGCGCAGAACGATTGGTGAGATTAGCCGAAAGCAGTCAGGGAGGAGCTGAAAACGGAGCCGTCAAGTCGGACACTTCCTCACACACGGCAGATCACGTGGCGTTTGTCTACTTTATTGCAGATGAACTGGAAGCTGTAGAAATACATTTTTTGTTGGAAGAAATGCAGCACATGCAAGTGAAGCAGCAACTACAGATTTCAGCATCAATCAATGTTGACCACATTATTTTAAATGTCTGCGACATTTTAGTTATTCCATAAAAAATATTACTTAAATATGCAGCTAAATACTATAAGTGGTCTGTATGAAAAAATTACAATAATAAACTTATGCACGAATCCAATATAAAGAATTTAAGGGAAAATATGTACTGCAGATCGTGAACTATTTACGAAATGCAAATTAATTTGTTATGCAATTATATGGATTGAAGCACGAAACACTCATGATCATCGTCATGTGGTGAACGTGGCCAATCATGAGAAGCTGTGACGTCATCACAGCCGGGTGCAGTCGCTCCTGAAATGCTGCGATGGCTGAGCAAGCCGGCTGTTTTCGAAACGCTCTCGCGTTACTTTGATGCCACACGTGAACGTCACGTGGCATCGGCGCCGGTTCAAGTCGGACAAAATATCTAACCGGCATGCACTACTTCAAGTCAGCCGCCGATCGGTCTGAGCAGCGCCGCATGAAGTCCAACGCATCTATTAGCTAGCGATTCGTTCTCTTGAGTCGAATCTTTTTTTTTTTGATGAACTGATTCACTGAACAATAAGGTCGCAAATCGGACTAAATCAATTAACGATCAAGAACAGTTTTCGCATCAACGACTCATTCAAAAACTGGTAAATGAAATGATAAAGGCGTTTTCTATTTAAGAAAATGTAACTAATGATGGGGAATAACTTTGTTTACGACTTTCGATGACCGATGCACTACAACCAAACAAGCATAGATGTGAAACACGCAGAATTTTATGTAAATTAAGTTTGTTTGTAATTCTTTTACATTTTTGTTTGTGTGAGCCGAGTCGGATCTAAAGCTGGAACTGGAATTACGCATGGAGTTACAAAACATGATTATTAATATTATTATTATTATTATTATTAATAATGTTCTTTTTTATTATTATTATTATATATTTATAACCAGAAATTGGGTAAATGTACTTTCATATGGTTTCACGTCACTGAACTCATTATGCCACAACAGAATGTCAGGGACAACAAGATTCCGTGAGCTATTTAGAATGAACTGTTCGAAAGAACCGACTCGTGTGAGTCGAAATGAGTCGAAGTGCACATAGTTCATTACCGAAGTCAAATTAAACGTGGGTTACAAATATAATGCAGAAATACAACTTCGTGTGAGCAGAATGAACTATTTTTATCCTGTGGCATCTCTTCCACCGCAGATTCAAGAATCAATCACTGGAAAAGTGGATTTCCAGGGCGTCAACCAGGGTTAGGGCAGTTGACGTGTCTCTCGAAATAACCCACGGCGCGAAAATAAAAACAAGCTGAGGATGATTGCAAGGATGAACTGTTTTGATATTGCATTAATCAAATGCATTAGAAGTATTATAAAATGCTCTACGTTAAATTAAAGCACAGAACCTGTGGCGCAGTCTAGACCAGTGCTGACATTTATAAATGGATGTCGCAAAACCAAACAAATCAATCAACGTAACGTTACAGATAAATAAATGACTTTTTTCTTTATCATATTATGCTGTTATGTCAACGACTTACTCTGTGTAATACAGAAACAGAAAATAAGCCTATCACAGCCAATCATAAACTACTTATGAATCACTGTAAAAAATAAATAAACAAATAGGAGTTGAGAATGTGCACGTCATATTGCATACAGTCAAATGAGAAAATTATCAAACGTTAACAAACGAAGCATGCTGTGACATGTTACTATATAAAGATAATCACAATTAAGCTCAAACTAGCTCAGATTTCATTTTAAAACCCTGGTTAAACATAGCTCTTTTATGCATTAGACTACTTGTTGTTATTTGCATTTAATTATAACCTGGAGTATTTTTATTGACCATACATTTTAATAGCTTTCATCACTTTATGATCCACTCACCATCTTCCAGCAAAAATCAGAGAATTTCTCCCAACATGAGGGAATAATTAATCCTCAGGGTCCAGGAGCAAAACTTGATGCAGTGATCCAAGGTGTAGGAAAACAGACAGTGTAGGCTAGGCAACTTTACCCAAGTAAGTAAACTCCAAGGGATTTTCGGCAAGAAAAAAATCGCAGAAGACTGTGATCAAAAAGAGCGAAGCGCTTGAGATCACTAAGATGAGCGCTTCCGGTTATTCATTAGATCCAGAGCGATATCACCAATCCTACTATGTCTGAGGCTGAGTTTATAAATATTAAGTACTGCATGCCAAAGTTGCAGTCTCCACCTTCAGTTGGCAACGCCTTGCCTCATGGATATTAAATAGATGGTGCTGACGTAACAACGTAGACGTCCAGTGGAGAACATTCGTTTATAAATGTTGACCTTCGCCATAGTAGGAATCCTAAATTTTCAGAACTTGACAGAAACTGACGCCAAAAAGATTACGCGCGACGGCAACACACAAAAGGTGACGATGATTTCACACGTCGTTTTCATTTGTCTTAATTTTGTGTGCGTTTTTTTGTCAATATGGTGTTTTGTTTGCCCCACCCCTTGCCACTAAATACCCACATTTTGACAAAAACAAAATTAATAGAGACAAAATGAAAATGAAAAAAAAAAAAATCTATACTCTTAGATTTTAGATTAGATTGTATTGCTAAAAAAAAAACTTTTGTCACTTTATCTTATGTTTTATTTAATAAAACGTCAGTACCGTAATATATCAACACGGTTACCCTGATTTTGAAAAGAAATTACATGTCTCCTTCTAAATCTTACAATAATATACTTTAAATTTACTTTCCAAAAGTTTTTAATAGACCTTTTAATTGACTTTACTTACTACAGACATTTTAAAGTGAGTTCATAAAAACGTCATAGATGAGCAAACCAATTATGTAGGTTTAATCAATTTTCCAGTAACTTCCAGGGCACGTTTTTAGCTTAAAGCGTCAATCACGCGCTTCAGACGAGAACACCGAAGTCTGATGGTGCCACCTAGTGGATTAAATCACATATGCTGTGTTTGGGTTCCCAGGTGAAAATAAGTGCACTTCCATAATGCACCTAAATTGCTCTATTTTCACGCACTAATTTTGAACTTAATATACTGAACATTATTCTTTAGTATTTAAGTTCATCTAAGTATTAAAAAAAACTCTGTATTTAAGATTTAACACTTTAACACATTTTTCATAAATTATAGGGATAGTATAGGGATAGTATTTAATAATTTAGTATACTAATCATTTTTAGTATTTTAAATACAAAATTAGTGCATACAATTTGAGCCTTTTAAGTATTTATATATAGTTTTTTTCCCCTGGGTTTTATAATATTTAGACAAATGTTTCATGTAAGGAAAGAAAGAAAAGGAAAAAAGAAATAAACTGGCTGCCAGAAAATCTGTGTTTTGGCTGTTTTTCTTTAGCTACTGTATTTGGTCCACTCATCCATTAAAAATGCTTCAAAATTCCACAATTGATATTTATCTTCAGGAATTTTTTCAACTTCAAGCATTTGGTAAAAAAGTTTTTCGCATATTTAGATATTTCTAAGTAATTCAGTCCTAAAACTTTTGACTTGTAGTGTTTATTTACATGTCATAGAAGTAAGACAACATAAAGCAATTTATTTATATTTCATAAGATAACAAATATTGTTAAATTTAACAACCTAATTGAACTATTTAAATTATTAAAATACTATTAACCACCGACAGCAATGCAGATGGCCAAAAAAAGGAAAAAAATGTCATAAACTAACAACATAATATATAATATAAAAAAATTGCTCAGTGCACATAACCAGAGATTGCACTTGCTCAAGGATCATCCAGATGTCACTAAATCGTTCTGTTGCCCAGCAGCGTTTGACAATCTGCTGGACACTCAGTCGTCCAGCAGACACAAACACTGTCTAAACTACAGCACATATGGCTGTGTTTGATCTATCTATCTATCTATCTATCTATCTATCTATCTATCTATCTATCTATCTATCTATCTACCTGTCTGTCTGTCTGTCTGTCTGTCTATCTGCCCATCTATCCATCTACAGTATCTATCTGTCTGTCTATATCTATCTATAATCTCTATATTTATCTCTCTCGATCGATCAATCGATATACTTATATCTAGGCCTGCAAAATTCATTGATGTACCAAAAATATGTTTTATGTTTTTATCAATGTATACTACAAAATATTTAATCTGCTAGGATAGTGTCTTTTTGAGATGTTAATTATAAATTAATAGAAAGATAGTATTAAGATTTTTTATTAAGTAGAACGATTTTATTTTATTGGTCATACTGTTTGGAAGCAGCATGCGTAACAATTTAATAAACTGTAAAATGCAGATTGTAAAAGTTTTAGATGGAGTAGCAGTTCATAACTTTTCAAAGATATGTAATGTCAACTATCCATACTAAATCATGTTGTGTACTTGTTATATTTAAAAGAAATATCGTTGGTTTATTTCAAGAAATTTGCTGTATACAGTGAAGGCATACAGTAAAGTTTGAATTTGATGGAAACATGAATTATGACTTGGCTGAGCAGATAAAAGCTGCACAAGCTTCTTTGTTTTGGTTTCATCGGTGAGTGGAGCGCTGAAGAAACATGGAGACGCTGCAGATTTATTGATTTTGTTAACCTGCAGTAATCCACAGCTCATTGAACCACTGGTTCAGGACTTTGGGTTATTGCAGGGTTTTGTGTGCCTAGAAAAGCGTGAACGTTTCAGTGCCCGCGCTGTGTTTGTTTACTAGTGGCAGAAAATATTGTAAGTGTCTGGATTTCCATTAATGGTTGTTTCCGGAACAATGCATTATATGAGAGGAGAGTTTGTGCACAGCGGGAGGTGTGCAATAACGTTGTGGTGTCAATGCAGATGCATTGTGGGACCTGCTTGCTTTCAGCAAATTTTCAAAGTGCTACAACAGGCTTCAAAATACAGCAGCGGCACAATATATTGGGGCACTTCAATCTCAAATGAAAATGTCTCATTGTTACCAGATACAAAAACATCCAACCAGGTGGCATTTGCAAAATAAACAAAGTAATTAAATTTTCCCCAAAAATGTCAGTTTTCACCTTTATTCAGAAATGTTTGCTTTTTTGTTTTTGTTTTGTTTGCCTTGTGTGTGTTTTTTGTAAAAAAAAAAAAAAATGTTTGCATTGTTTGTTTGTGTGTGTTTTGTTTTGTGCTGTTTTTATTTTCATTCTGTTTTGTTTGCATTTTCTTTTATTTTGTTCATTTTGTGTTGCTTTTATAGTAATGTTTTTCTGTTGTATATTTATATTATATACA
>JAUCMU010000024.1:6610021-6631655 GCA_032275025.1 Enteromius treurensis
AAGCTACATACCTTCTATGTACATATCAGAGAACAATTTAAAATATTCTCTCAATGCATTCTATGGCACCTTTAAGATTGTTTTTGAAAGAAGCCTCTTCTGTTCAGCAAGGCCGCATTTATTTGTTTAAAAATACAGTAAAAACTGAAATATTGTAAAATATTTTTTACATTTAAAATAATGATTTTCTATGTGAATATGTGTTAAAGTGTAATTTATTTCTGTGATGCACAGCTGTGTTTTCAGCATCATTACTCCAGTCTTCAGTGTCACATGATCTTCAGAAATCACTGATTTACTGCTCAACACACATTTCTGATTATGATAAGTGTTAAAAACACTTGTGCTGCTTAATATTTTTGTGGAAACAGTGATACACTTATTTTTTTCTGGATTCACAGATGAATAGAAGTTCAAAAGAACAGCATTTATTTGAATAGACATCTTTTGTAACATTATAAATAAATGTCTTTACTGGCACTTACCGGGGGTCTTACCGGGGGTAAAGTAGAGCTGATCGTTGCACTCTTCCTTATTGCAGGAGCAGATGTAGAGTTCGTCCTCCATGCCCTTCACCGGCTTCATCAGACAGGCCGAGTTGTTGTAGTCCATCAGATACTGACCGTGAAAAGGGAGCGAAGGGTTGTGACACACCGTCTCCAGGATGGCGTTCCCTTTGTTTCTCTTCCTGAAACACAACATGCACACCGTGAGCTGATTTTACTCGGATGCATTAAATGCATTTATAAAGTTACAAAAGATTTCTCCGTCAAAGAAATACTGTTCTTTTAAGACATTCTAAATCCTGACAGTTTCAGCAAGAAATATTGTGCAGCAGAACTGCTTTAAACATTGAGAATAATCATACAGTCTTTCAGATTATTTTTTTCTCTATAAAATTCCTGAGGTTTATTTCTCATGTTATAAAGTGTTTAATTTTTAAACTTCCAAGTAACATCTTTAACAAATATTTCTATGCCCTGTGTCCCTCTGTGTTGTGTTTGTTTCACTTTTAATGAGTCTTTACTTCTCCATTATAACTAGTCCTCACTATAAATGAGCTCACAAAAAAAAATAACTAAGTGCTTTATAACTCCTTGAATGAATCCTGAATTACAGCAGGAACATGTGTTAATAAAGCACATATTGTTTTGGTAGTTTGAAACAGCTAGTGGTAAACAGCTTTGAGCTACTATTGGTCCGCAGGAAGTGGGTGTGTTCTGAAACTCCACCCTCTTTCACCTTCTTTCTCATTCAGCCGAGGTCAGGCAAGGTTCAAGTCAATATATACATGCCACAGATTTATCTGAACCTGCAGAAGCGCGGGGGGGTCTGAATGTTCAGAAACAGTATACTGTCACTCAGCCTTTTCCAATGTCTTTTGGCCCTCAAACGAAAAAACTTTGTCTGAGGAATATCAGGGCCTTGATGCAACGCTACATTTCTCCAACAAACAAACTCATCAAACGTTCCTTTTGGCTGAACTATCGATTTCTATCACACTGCGATCGCTCTGACCGTGTACTCTCACTCCGCCAGCAGAACTGAACTATTTCCTGCCGGATTCTCTGGAAGTCAGACAGGATTTCCTGTATCAGAATGAAGCCATTTCCTGATAAACGCAGTCGTGGTGGACACACGGTCATTTAGGCCGAGCGAACACAGAGAGTTCACGTAGAGACTGAAGAATGTCTAGACAGCAGTGATAGTGAGCACAGATTCTCCAAACAGGGGCGGATCTACCGGGATCTACCCCATTTGCCACCCCAGCTCTAGTGCACCGTATATTGATAGTGGCTCCCTGATGCCCGCAAATTGTACAAAATATCCCGACCATGACCATGATTTTAAGTTATTCATTTTTTTTGGCTTATTTTTTTGGTTTATCACGTGATGAACGAACGACTCGAACCCAAAGAACTAATTCCAGTAAGAAGAGACACTTGTCTTGGACTTACTGTTGCTTTACTTGCACTAAAATTATTGAATTTGTTTTCATGTCTCATTCAAGATATTTGAATACTTTAAAAGGTCATTTGGTTGCTCTTGTTGCACTAAATACTGTGATTTATTTGATTCATTTTGAAGATATATGTTGATTATTTAAATGTGGTTTCTGTACATTTCAAATGTGTTTTTGATCCACTGAGACTTTGTATCCATATGCAGTCTGCATTGTTTGTCATGCTTTGTAAAGCTTGGCGTAGACTTAAACTCGCTACAGGTTTGCATAGAACTTAGTAAAGAGAAGTTAAATATACCGTACCATCTCATTTAATTTATCTGACTTTCAAATCCAGATATCAGGTTCAAGTCAATCACACATCAGCCTTCATTTCATTTTTAATAGGACAATGTAAAAATTTGCACCCTAGTGTATACATCGAATAAAAATAGCCTTCCTTGAATCAACAAAAAACATGCAAGTATGCTTGCTTCAGTGTTGCCACCCCTAATAATTTTAATGCCACCCCATGAATAATTTTCTAGATCCGCCCCTGGTAGTAGGGATGTGTGAGCAGCTTTATCTAACAAGCAAACCTGAAGTCCTCATACTCATACTCACTAAGGTTGCATTTTTATTTTATTTTATTTTATAAAAAAATATATATATATATATATATTGTAACTATCATTGCAGTTTGAAAAAGCAGTTTAAAACAAAATAACTGTAAAATGTTATTAATATTGTGATGGCAATGCTGGACTTTCAGCGTTATTAAATTAAATGATAAAGGGAAAACTGACACGTCAGAAATCATTCGAATAATAATTTGGCGCTCAAGAAGCATTTCTTTTTATCTTTTCTTTTAATATTTCTGTGAAAACTTTGTTACAAGATTGTCTGATTATTAGAAAGTTTTTAAAATCGTTTATTTGAAATCATTTTCAGATGTAGTGCATTCTTTCAGAATAAAAGTATATTGTGATTTTTCCCAAGTATAAACTATTCTTCAATGGCAAAACACCGGTATTAAACAAGGGCCATATTGTTGCAGACCTGGATTTAGTTATGGAATAAATGACAATAATAAATGATTGTCTTTTGTCCTTTCTAATAATTTATTCATTCAAAATCCATTAAAAATGCAATTCACACAATACACATTTAATACACCTCTTCTATGATGACCATGTTTTAATTTATATAGTTTATTTTGTATCTCCTTGTTTTTAGGCCCACTTACTTATCTTTGACCTTTCAATTGCTTTCTTTATTTTTGGCACAATAATATAATTTATTAATAATGATATGTTCCTCACCTGTTGTTAATTTTGAACAGCTGTGGCATATGTGGTTCTGTATGTTGTTAGATGGGAGGAAACATGACGCACATGTTCTTTCTCATTTCAGTAGTTAGCGCTGTTGTATTCTGAACCGTAGGCTAAACATGTCATTAACTGTGATTAACTACAGCTCCGTTTAAAATGCAAAGTTCATTAATAAAACATAACTTTCTAAAAGCAAACCGCAAGACTATATAATATCCTATGGCTAAAAGAGTTTGTTGACTTTTATTCACAGGAAAACAAAGTGATAGTAGGACAAAACCTTGACCAGAAGGTATATAGTCTTATTTTGTGGGTTCACATTGAATCCCATGACCACTCTCTACATGCGAGCAGTTTGTTTAATTATTTTTCCAAGCGTTCACCATTTCAACGGCTGCTATGTTGGGGCAGGTCATGCTAAGTAAGCAGAACGTGGGCGTCGTTAGAGCAAATGATCCTTCATGCATACAGATCTTGCGGCTATTTTCATTCTTAATGACTTGAATTGGTAACAAGCAGACAGTGCTAACTATGGCCTCTCTGGCCTTTTTTCGTGCCTAGTGACCCCTTCATTCAAACAAACAATTCCCTGCCGCAGTGCCAAGGGACAGTGCCGTAATAATGACAAATGCACACTGGCAATTTGAATCGATTAAACCGCGTTGATGTTTGACGGCCATAAAAGCCATCTAACTGGTGAACCGTGTCTCCATCTTGTTTCGCTCAATCTGTTTCATCTGAGTTGGTGTGCTGAGTGGACGACTGCATTTGTTTGTCGGCTGTCATTGAAACTGATAAGCTCTCAGCACGGGTTATAAAGAGCTCACGCTTTACCTTCACGCTACAATAGCTGTACATCTACAGTGGCGTGTTTACGCTAGTCAATGCCCACATCTAAGTACGCAATCATGAGAACTTGTGCATTTCACACCTGGATCCTGATGTTTTTGCAGCTTCTTATGGCACGGCTAAAAGTAGCTGAACAAAAATTTCAAGGTGATTCTCTCCTGCTGTATTGCAATAAAGAATAAAAAAACAAAGACACCCTTGATTCAGTACATAAACTACTGTAACAGCTGAACAGGGCTCTCAAACAATGGACCCACATGGAAAGAATCTATATGAAGATACATGCGCATATATGAAACCTATATGCAGTATATATGCACAAATATGATAATATATAAGCGCATATATGAAACCCAAATGCAGTATATATGCACATATATGATAATATACATGCACATATATGATAATATATATGCACATATATGAAACCTATATGCAGTATATATGCACATATATGATAATATACATGCGCATATATGAAACCTATATGCAGTATATATGCACATATATGATAATATACAAGCGCATATATGAAATCCATATGCAGTATATATGCACATATATGATAATATACATGCCCAGTATATGAAACCTATATGCAGTATATATGCACAAATATGATAATATACAAGCGCATATATGAAACCCATATGCAGTATATATGCACATATATATGATGATATATATGCACATATATGATAGTTTTTTTCCGTTTGGGGAAGGCTGGAGTAGAAAGCAAATATTAAATATTTTTTACATCTTAATTATACGCTACCGCTAAAAAATTTGGGGTATAGGGTTTTGGGGTAAAGATATTTTTGATGAATTCCTCTCTGACCCTCCCACAGACAGCAACTGTGTTTTGAGTGAATTTTTACCAGTTTAATGCATCCGGGCAAAATAACAGTAGTGTTATGTATCATAGTCTAAGCGTTCAATCCTCTTTAGCATCCCAAAGGCGGGTTTGTCAACAATGCATGTGGCGCAGGAGGAAAATGAATCTCAAAGGATGACTCAATTCAATAGTTAGTCATCTCCTCTAGTTTATTCAAGGAAGCAACCTTGACATGAACCTTGGTTTCCTGTCCTTATAACAATAAATACACCTGTAATGGGCAAGTATTTGTCAAGCTGGCCAGGAACTAAAATTGCTTTGTGGTGTGATGAAGTCCAGAAAGATTTCAGAAGTGGCCTGTGCCTAACCTCGGATATGCAGCCAGAAATAGTTTGGCATCGACAATTATGTTTAATTTAGTGATATTGTCTTCTTTAATGAGACAGACTGTTTGCGTTTCAACACTATGCTTCTCTACTTTTTGTCTTAGTTACATAATTAAACAGTCATGACGAGTACAAGAGAAACAGAAGTGGTCTGACTTTTTAAAGGAGCTACTCTTGAGATTGATGGTTCATCCTAAATTAAATATCTCGTACTTTGTACTCTGTTGTTACAAACTCTCTTTTCTGCATTTTCAATTAATTTGAAAGTATATTCATGTAGATGGAGGGGCGCCTAGTCCTGTTTCTGGATCAGTTTCTGTTCATGCCAAAAGATCTTAGATCAGGTATTTTCTATAAAAGGGCAATTCGTTGTGCCAAGCTTTTTTAAAAAAGACAGAAAAGCAATTAATCTTCTCGCCTCAAGAACTCACCTCTTTTGCATTGCGCTGTAAACATCAGGTAGGCCTATACTTAACTACAGCTGTTTTAACATAACAGTGCATTAATGACATTGCCTACTCTTAATCGTTGAGCCATGGCTCTTATCTGGTCGTGGTTTGAATCTGGCTCACAACCAAGAAGTCAAATTTCTTAGTTGTGACATTACAGTCATTTCCTGTAATGACTCTGTTGTCTTCTGTAAAGAGAACTGCACACTGTTCTAACGGTAAATAAATACAAATTCAGTTATGGTTGGGTCAGCATGGTGTTTCTTGTTTCAGTGTGTTGCGTTTCCTAATTAAGGGTTTGCCTGAAGCCAAATATCATACTGTCTAAAAAATCTGAACTCAAAAGTAACATTAATCTAAGATGCTATCTCGTAAATATTGTTTGCTTTTTCTAATAAATTCAATGTAGAACCTTCCCCTCATGCAAACACAAATAAAGGTAATGTTGACTTTGCTGATAACAATGATATTGCTGTGCAACAACATTCTTAATCCAGCATCCGACTGTATAATGTGTTTGAAATGTTCGTTGGGGTGGTTTGAACCAGCATTAATTAATTGTAAAAATAAAAATGCAGCATATAGTGACCCAAAAGTCATTCAATATTGCAGATTTAATGGTGCCAGCTTTGTACGGCACCTCTGACTCTGCTCTCTTGTGATTGTATGTATGTATGTGGGTGGGTGTCAGGGGTTTAATTTTGTTGTGCCTCTGTGTGTTCTTCAGATACAGTGCTGACAGTTGTGTTTGGAGGCTTAAATTACAGCTGCTGAAGTGAGTTCACAGCAGGAAGGTGGTTTTCAATTCAAGTCTTCGTTAGATAATGCTCAACACGAGGATTTGTGGAAAGGGGCTTTTAAAATGATCCCACCGACTCCATGCATATAAAACAAGCAGTAAACAAAACACCCCATAAGCCTCGACTCTCATTACTGGAAAAAGCCATCACACAATGACATGAAGGGGACACTGAAATCACACAGTTAGAGACAAGAAACGCGTATTGTATCTGACTCCAGGTGCCACCTTGTTTTCTGATCTGTGTGTGAGTGTGTCCGCTTATGTTTGTGAGTGTGCCACTCGCGGACCAGTGGTGGATCTAGGTTTTTTAAAGGCAGGGCCAAAGTGGGGCAAAGTATTATGCCCAACGCACTACCAGATTTCTGTAATGACACACTGAAGATGGAGTTAGAGAATGATGCAGGTTCGTTGATGATAAACAGATGAATACAGGCCAGTAGGTAAGCAGACAACTCAAAAGTTAAGGAGTACACAAGTGTACTCCATAGCCGAGAGTGAATGGGGTGAATATAACACTTTCTGTGAAGCCTGTATTTATAAAACATTATAAGTGTATTTTCTCAAGGCATTGTAATGAATGCATAATTTATTATTAAAAAAACAACACATAATGTGTTATAAATAATATCTCATGAATAGTCATAATAACAATTATAATATTTATGTATATAGAATTATAACTTGAGAGTATGATTATTTATAACAAACAAACTGAAAATGACATGTAGTTGCAGTAAATATCAAAGCAAATGGGTCATATAACAGATCTTATGGCTGTTTGAGAAAACAAAATACTAATTATTGTATTTATAATTATTGAGTGGTATTTGTTAGCCTTAAGTAAAGTTAGATAGGTAAACTGGTAAGATGTAAGACTTGTAATGCATTATAAGCCTCATATCTTACGTATATTATATATATTTCACTATATAGTTCATTGTAATCATGTTCATTGTGTGTTATAAATAACCATACTCAAACAAGGAAATATTATAACACATTAAAACTGTTCTTATGAATATTCATTACTTACAATATATTATAAAGTTATTTATAATTCATAATACAGTACTTTAATTATAATGCCTTAGGAATACCTTTATAATGTATTATATTCTTGCCATATATTCCTTGGCAACACTTTCTATGAAGCCTGTATTTAGGCTTCATAGAAAGTGTTGCCAAGGAATATATACAGTATTTGCAATAATATTTGTTTTCAAACCATTCAGATTTTTACACATGCCATGGTTTTTAAAAAACAACGCCAGCTACTTAAAGGGTGAAACATGCCAGCCAGAATCCTCTGCTCTACACTTGAAAATCACTGGAAAGAAACAAATAAAGAAAGAAAACAAACAAACAAACAAAAAATTGTGATGGTTGCCTAATACACTTTCATAAACCCACTGTCATCAAGACATGCAAACAGTAGTTGTTTAATCATTAATCCAAATGTTTATGATTTGGATAATATTCAATACAACTGCGGTATGAAAACAGCAGCATACCATCAGGTCCTACTGGGAGGAAAAACTTGGTGACTCTGGTTCTGATAATGGGGATCATGAGCCCCGTCACTCACACTCTGGAAAAGTCGTTTGAGCATTACAGCCAAACTAGTTTCTCTATTATAAAGACAAATCCTCCCAAATGTAACAGTATCTTTGCCATTATTTTATCTTTGTAAAAAAAAAAAATTAGAACAAATCAACCTCATCTCACAAAATTCTGTATATTTCGTCTTGTTATCGATTGCACCATGCTGTTGTGAAAACCTATTGGCTCTTGTATGTCTCGTGGCCGATTTCGTCATTCGAGAGTGTCTTTTTAAATGAGATGTGAGCACATGAACGGAGCAGGACAATTTCAGCGATTAAAACCTTGTATTTTACTCTTCTTCGCATAAAGACATTGCATGGCTTCAGAAGGCCTAGAAATGCACCACAACTTGTTTGCAATGCTTTTTTTACTGCTTATAGTCAGTTTTTGCAATAAATACCTGTGACTGCGCTTATATTGTCTGTGGGTGTTTTATATTGTTCAGAAGTGGGTAGGTTTAGGGTAAAGGTGGGGCTAGGTGCTGCAATGAAAGTATAAAATTTATATCAAATGAATCCGGTTATCCATGGTGGATCACAGCTGATGCTTGTCACTGACTTACATTGTAATCTTTTCCGTGAGCCCATCATCGAATTTTCAACGAAACATGTTAACACAAAACGTGTACGTTTCACGTCTGAGGAGGTTAAATCATGACATCTACATGTTTTTCAAAGCGGACCAACGTCATAATGTCACGTCTTGGCGTGATACCGGGTTGCACACACATACCGTGAACACACACCCGGAGCGCTGGTTATTCACTAACCCTACCCACAATCGAACCTGTGACCTTTGGGTTACAAACCCAACTCCCTATCCATTAGGCCACGCTGTTGTGAAATACTATTGGCTCCTGTGGATCTCGTGACCGATTGGGTCATGCTGCTAGACTGGAGGATGTTTTCTGAATGAGATGACAGTGCGTTAACGGAGCGTCCTTGTGTTTTACTCTCTTCTTCTTGTAAAGACTTTGTATGGCTTCAGAAGGCTTGGAATGAGACACGACTTGTTTGTAATGTATTTATACTGCTTGTTTATGATTAGTTTGTGCAATAAATACCTGTACAGTAACAGGCTTTTGCCTGTGTGTGTTAATATTGTTCAGAGATGGGTAGGTTTAGGGTAGGGGTGAGGTTTGGTGCTCCAATAAAAGTAAAAAATTATATAATAAATGTATATATGCATGCAAACCATTGCATTAAGCAAAACAACTGAAAGCAATGGAGGACCCTTTACGTTGAAAAGGGACTAAAAAGGGGTAACTTGAGCTTCAAAAAGTGACGCAAAAGGGTCTTGACTAAGCGTCAAAATCAGACGAGTTGGAGTGAGACTGTGTTGAATAAATATGATACTGACAGGATTCCTTTGTATCATTAAGTCTATCATTCCACTTTTTGAATTCTTCCCGAAGCTGGAGGAAGACATTTTCTTTATTGATCAGCTCTCCTGATGATATAGACTTGATTTGATCATTGAATCTATTTAAAATCTGTAAGAGCAATAATAACGTTTGCATCAGCATATAACAGTATAATTAGCACAATAATTTATTCTTATCATTGGTGTTCCACAATAATTGGCAAAAAATGTAGTTATTGAAAATGTATATAACCTTGTGGCTGCATCTGACAAAATTTGGTCTATAGTAACATTTGAAATTCTCAAATTATGAGAAGCAAGATGATGTAAGGGATTGAGATTCAATTCTTACTTCAATAAGAAACAGTCTGGCTTCCTTTGTGTCCTGTGGGGGTCCAGCCTCATACTCTTTGAGTTCATTCCTAAGTTCCCACACCTTCTTTTTTATCTGCTCATTGAGCTGAGGCAATGATTTCTGACAAAAATTTGTGGAAATAAATTAATATGAACAGGTTCAAAATGAATAAGCTGTCTAAATGTCTTTTTTAGGTCTTGTTCACATTGCATATAAAACAATTTAAACATTTAGTTAAGGAAAAACATTCAATTGTCATGCTTTGAAATCCTTCTGTGGGAATTTCTGACAGAAATTTATTTCAAAATGGTTTAATATAAATTTAATTAAATCTGCATTTGTGAGATTTAGAAACGTACTTTAATATGATTAACGAGATGATGAGTCAATTTCACAGCAAGGCTTTTTATAGTTGCTTTGTCCTCATCCAAGAGGCATCTGTTGAAAAAGAAAAAGGCACTTTTTGTTAGGTGGCAAAGCTGGACAGTATTTCTTCAAGTTTTCATGCTGAGTTTACCGTAATCTTTTTAAAAACATTTCCAGACTGCATTATCTGCCCAGATCTGATCTACATCTGGCACATGCGGAATGATGATCTGGTATGGAACGATGGCATTGGGTGGATTACTCCTGGCCAAAAGCTACATGTCAGCCAAGATCAAAGAAATAAACCATACTGGATATTTTTTGAGCCACAAAATCTTCATGTATTATTTATAGAGTCCTCTCAGCTTGTCAAAGCTTGTTAACAAGCAAAATCACTGAACAAAACAAGACAACAGAAATAGAGAGAGAGATAAATGCTGTATAAGTAGTATTTATTGTTAGTTCATGTTGTAGTTAATGTTGGTTACTAATGTTAGCTAAAGAACAGCTGTGTGCTTAGGGTCATTGTCTTGTTGGAAGGTAAAGCTTCTGCCTAGTCTGAGGTCCTGAGCACTCTGGAGAAGGTTTTTCCAGAGTGGCTCCATTCATCTTTCCCTCAAATGCAACCAGTCGTCCTGTCCCTGCAGCTAAAAACCACCCTCCTTTATTAGATCTGCAAAAATGTCAACAATTCTGCATTTTTCTTCAAAATGTGCTGTGTGTACATTAATGAGGAAAAAAATAACTTAAATGATTTTAGCAGTACAAACTGTATATGTTATGTTTATTTATTAAATATATTTAAACATAAAATAAATTATATGAATATTAATGCATACATGTAAAAACATGTAAATATTTTCGAAATATATACTGTGTATGTCTTTATATTTAAATAATACATACACTGCATTGCCAAAATTATTTGTTCACCTGCCTTGACTCTCAAATGAACTTAAGTGACATTCCTTTCCTAATCCATATGGTTCAATATGACATTGGTCCACCCTTTGCAGCTGTAACAGCTTTAACTCTTCTGGGAAGGCTGTCCAGAAGGTTTAGGAGTGTGTGTATGGGAATTTTCGACCACTTCTTCCAGAAGCGCATTTGTGAGGTCACACACTGATGTTGGCATGAAGGCCTGGCTCTCAGTCTAAGCTCTAATTCAATACAAAGGTGTTTTATCGGGTTGAGGTCAGGACTCTGTGCAGGCCAGTCAAGTTCATCCACACCAGACTGTGTCATCCATGTCTTTATGGATCTTGCTTTTGTGCACTGGTGCACAGTCATGTTGGAAGAGGAAGAGGCCAGCTTGGTCTTGGTATGCTGAAGCATGCAGAATTCCTTTAACTGGAACTAAGGGTTCAAGCCCAGCTCTTGAAAAACTACCCCACATCATAATCCTCCCTCCACCAAACTTAACATTTGGCACAATGCAGTCCAGTACTATTCTCCTGGCAACCTCCAAACCCAGACTCTTCCATCAGATTGTCAGACACACCACTTGTCTCCACTGCTCTAGAGTCCAGTGGCGGCGTGCTTTACACCACTGCATCTGGCGCTTTGCATTGCATTTGGTGATGTATAGCTTGGATTCAGCTGCTCGGCCATGGAAATCCATTCCATTAAACTCTCTGCGCACTGCTAATTTGAAGGCAACATGGAGGTTTGGAGGTCTGTAGCGATAGACTCTGCAAAAAGTTGGCAACCTCTTTGCATTACGGCTCCTCTCCGTCAGTTTAGGTGGCCTACCACTTTGTGTTGCTGTCGTTCCCAAATGCCTCCACGTTTTTATAATACAGCCGACAGTTGACTGTGGAATATTTAGGATTGAGGAAATTTCACGACTGGACTGGACTACACAGGTGGCATCCTATCTCAGTTCCACGCTGGAATTCACTGAGCTCTTGAGAGCGACCCATTCTTTTACAAATGTTTTTTAAAATAGTCTGCATGCCAAGGTGTTTGATTTTATACACCTGTGGCCATGGAAGTGATTGGAACATCTGGTTCCGATTATTTGGATGGGTGAGCGAATACTTTTGGCAACATTTACATTTAGCAGACGCTTTTATCCAAAGCGACTTACAGGTGAGCAGGTGGGGGAACGGTGCCTTGCTCGAGGGTCTCACCTCAGTCGTGGTATTGAAGGTGGAGAGAGCGCTGGTTATTCACTAACACCACCCACAATCCCTGCCAGACAAGGGCCTCAAACCCACAACCTTTGGGTTACTAGCCCAACTCCCTATCCATTAGGCCACGGTGCCCCAAGATGTGTATACTCTACATCCAGTAGAGTGTACACAATAGACACACATACGTTATGTTTACTGTAAAGTACAGATACCCACTACCACTTGTACCATCAGCCCTGGAACTCCGTGCTGCTCAGATTTTCACCAAACTGGACTTGAGGTGCGCTTACAACCTGCTCAGCATCCGGGCCGGCGATGAGTGGAAGACTGCCTTTTCCACCACCACAGGGCACTACGAGTACCTAGTAATGCCCTTTGGGTTATCAAACAGTCCGTCTAGGCTCTAATTAATGGTGTATTCTGGGACATGCTGAACAAATGTGTTATTGTCTACATCGACGACATCCTCGTTTACTCTGAGAACCTCCAGGACCACATCAGACATGTCAGAGCTGTTCTACAATGGTTAATCAAGCACCAGTTGTACGCCAAGCTGTCCAAGTGTGACTTCCACCTCTCCACTGTTTTCTTCCTGGGCTACATCATCAGCCCTGACGGTGTAATGATGGATAATCATAAAGTATCTGCCGTACTGAAGTGGCCTCGCCCTCAAACGATTAAGGAACTGCAGTGATTCTTGCCAAAACGTACCCCTGTGCTTTCTATTCCAGGAAACTCAACCAAGCAGAACGAAACTATGATGTGGGGGATAGAGAGTTGCTAGCCATGAAAGCGGCATTAGAGGAGTGGGGGCACTGGTTGGAGGGTTCGTCGACACCATTTGTCGTGCTCACTGATCACCGGAACCTAGAATACCTGAGAACCGCCAAGCGCCTCAACGCCCGCCAGGCCCGTTGGTCTCTCTTTTTCTCACGGTTCAGCTTCCAGATCACCTATCGACCAGGTACCAAGAATTGCAAGGCCGATGCCCTCTCTCGCCTGTACGACAACACTCGAGAGGACACAACTCCTTCTATGATTATCTCACCCACCATGATCGCCGCTCCCGTCCAGTGGGATATCCTAGCCAAAGTCACTGAGGCCCAGAAGGACGAGCCTGCGGCTCCTGAATGTCCTCCCGGACTCACCTATGTACCCACTGATCTCCGTTCCCGAGTGCTCGCTCTTATTCATGAGAGCCCCAGTGCCGGTCACCCAGGTATCCAGACAACCAAGGAGTTGGTCAGCAATCGCTTCTGGTGGCCCACCGTCAACCAACAAGTAATCTTCTTCGTAAAGAACTGTGTAACCTGCAATCAAACCAAGTCCTCGCGCCAACGCCCAGCAGGACTATTTCAACCACTTCCCATACCCGAACGGCCCTGGTCACACCTGGCGGTGGACTTTGTGACCGACCTACACCAAAATACCACCATACTCATGATAATAGACCGTTTCTCCAAGGCCTGCCGTTTCATTCCTCTCCCCAAACTTCCCACAGCTTGGGAGACTGCTCAGATCCTGCTCAACTAGGTGTTCAGGTTCTATGGATTACCCGAAGATATTGTGTCAGATCGAGGACCTCAGTTTATGTCACAAGTCTGGAAAGCCTTCAACTCGCAGCTGAACATAAACGTCAGTTTAACCTCTGGATGCCATCCTCAGTCTAACGGACAGACTGAAAGACTCAACCAAGAACTATCTCGATTTCTACGTGTTTACTGTCAGCTGAATCAAGAGGACTGGAGCGACTACCTGTTATGGGCTGAGTGCGGCCAAAATTCCCTCAAGAAACCCTCCACACAACTAACCCTGTTTCAGTGCGTGCTGGGCTTCCTGCCTCCTCTGCTTCCCTGGTCTGGAGAACCCACTAATCTTCCAGCAGTAGACACATGGCTATGACGCAGCGAGGCAACATGGGATGCAGCTCACACCAACCTCCGATGGGCCATCCAGAGAGTCACACGGCAAGCCAATCGTCTGCGGAGACCAGCACCCCAATACCACGTCGATCAGTGGGTATGGCTATCCACCCGGGACTTCAGACTCCGTCTTCCCTGCAAGAAACTCAACCCGAGGTACGTGGGTCCTTTCAGAATAGTTAAGCAAGTTACACCAGTTTCTTTCCGTCTCGAACTTCCTGCTAATTACCGTATTTCTCCCGCTTTCCATGCATCCCGCTGCTGCTTCGGGAGGAGAGGGGGACCAGGACGAGGCCACCACCCTTGAGACCCCTCCCCTGGCTCCAGAGGAAAGCGATATCTACCAGGTGAACCAGATCTTGGACTCTCTGCGCCGAGGGGGTTTTCTACAATTTCTGGTGGACTGGGAGGGGTATGGGCCAGAAGAGAGATCGTGGGTGAATGCCAGGAATGTACTGGATCCCCAACTGACCGCAACTTTCCATCAGAACCACCCAGAGAAACCGGCCCCTCGACTTCGCGGTAGACCCCGGCGCCGTGGAACAGCTCGCTTCGGGAGCCGCTTGCAGGGGAGGGGCTCTGTCACAGATCGTGGCCCTCTCCGAATGGCAGCAGCGGTAACTTTCACCCGAGTTTTAGTTCCTACCTAGACCCACGCACCTCGGCGAGTTCCGCCCCAGGTGTTGGCGATTATTCAGTGATTTCTCAGCCTTTATAGCCTATACAGCCTTTCTCAGACTTTGTTCTTCTCTTCGCGAAGTCTTACTTACTCATGTGTGTAATTCAGAGGGTTTATCTGGACTGCCTTTCCATGTATGACCCTGGACTGTTTATTTGGTATCTGTCTCTTGCCGCCCGCCTACTGAACTTCCACTTGTTACGTGACTATTCTATTGGATTATCTGGGTTGTACCTGTTTGTGGTGATTTGTAAGCTCTGCCTGTCTGACAACGATAATAAAGCCTTGCACATGGATCTGACTGTTTCAGAGGATTCGTGACAACCTCCTCCTCCTTTTTTGTATTTTTTTGTAAAGTTCAGTACTATTTTACATAGAGAGTAATTTCTTTATTTGTATTTTTTTTTATCCAGTATCCATTATAAAAACTATCAGTTAATTAATTGGTTATCGGCAAGTGAATAGCTTTTGGTATCAGTAAAATTCAATATCAGTTGAACTCTGGTAACAGTCTGATGCACTGAAGTCACTGATATCTAGCAGTTGTTTAATTTAATGTTTTTTACATTACAAACCATGGGTTGCTAAATTAACATCCAACACAGTCTTACCCCAACTCGTCACATACTGATGCTTGGTCAGGACCCCTTGGTGTCGCTTTTTGAAGCTCAAGGTACCCCTTTTCGACTTTCAATTTCAATTTTTACTTTATTGTAGCACCTAACCCCCGGCCCTACCTCTACCCTAAATCTACCCACCTCTGAACAATATAAAACACACACAGGCAAATATAATAAAGTCACAGGTATTTACTGCAAAACCATAAACAATACCCATTAACAAATAGTGAAAAAAAAATTACAAACAAATTGTGTTGCATTCCAAGTCTTCATGTAAAGAAGAGAGTAAAACACAAGGTTTTAATAGCTGAAAACAATCCCGCTCCATTAACGTGCTTACATCTCATTCAAAAACATACTTCAGTCCCATAGAATGATGCAATCGGTCACGAGATACTCAAGAGACAATAGCATTTCACAACCAAAGCTGACATAAGGCTTCTTCTGGTGGCGTTTTGTGAATTCATGCTCACACTGCATCAGCAGTAGATGGAGACGGTGATCACGTCTATTCCTCTCATAAATAAAGCTTTTTTCCTCAGAAGACTTGGAATTTTCATATTTTTTAAAATTATTTACGACAGTAGTTGTTTTTGTCTGCTAGATCTTGTGTTTGATGCTGTCAGGTGGTGGGTTTAGGGGCAGGGGTTCGGTTATGTGCTCATAAATGTGTAAATAATATAATGTAAATTAAAATGTTTACATTGGAAAAATGTATATACAATTATGGCAATGTTATTTCCCAATATATAATTTAATTATGATGATGAATTTGCCAGCATATTTACGCTAAGTGTTTCCTATTTAAAACAACTGAGGATCTTTCACATCGAAAAATGATGCTAAAGGGGTACATAGAGCTTTAAAAAGGAAGCTAAAGGGTCCTGACAAAGTGACAATATGTGACGAGTTGGGGTGAGAAAGATTTTAAAAAAAAAAAGATAGAAAGAAAAAACTCTGGACGGACACACAGATATCAGCAATCAGGATATGAATCTGAACTATGTTGACAAATTATTTTGTTAATCGTATCAATTCTGCAAATCAGAAAAAGCTACTCCATGCTCCTCTACCTTCTAACAAAGTTAGAATTAAAGAAAACGTCACAGGGTTGTGAATATAACCCCTGTTCCTTGAAGGAACGAGAACTGCGTCCGAAAACACTTTGGGAACGCCTCCAGTGTGACCACGCTCTGAAACTGCTATGCAAACCATCAAACGAAGTGCTGGGTGATGTCACTGACCAGGAAGTATAAGAGCACATGCAAAGCAGTGCACGCCAGCCCTCAGGCATGAAGCAAGCGCCCAGAAGGGGGCGCAGGGGGTATGGCAAGGGGACGCAGTTCTTGTTCCTTCAAGGAACAGGGGTTATATTCATAACCCTGAGACGTTCCTTTTCAGGAACTCAAACTGCGTCCAAAAATGCTTTGGGAACGAGATACCCATGCCCCCAGACTCTCAAGCCCCCGCCTGTGTGGATGCAGCACACTTAAGGCATGAGGACAACCGAGCCTGGGGTAGCCAGGAGGTCTAGCCCATAGAACCTTTGCAAAGGTCAAAGGGGGACGACCCACTGTCCTGCAAATGTCCAGAACCAAGACACCTGCCAAATAGGCCTACAAGGCCGCCATACTTCTAGTTGAGTGAGCTCTGACTCCCATCAAGCTCTTCCTGGTCTACCTCCCCGCAGGGAGGTGGGCAAAATACCTTAAGAAAGGACTTTAGGGACATAACCCGCTCGCGGGTAGAGGAAACTTTAGCCAAACCGGGCACAAAGTCCACACATGAGGAGGCCACAGACAGGGCCTGAAGGTCCCCTACTCTCTTTAACAAGGGCCAGCGCCAGTAAGACCGCAGTCTTAAAGGTCAGGAGACGGTTAGAGACTTGCTCTAATGGTTTAAAAGGGGCTTGAGAGAGGACCCTGAGTACCAAAGCCAGGTCCCAAGTCGGAACTCGGGTGCGTACCGGAGGCCTCAGCCTCAATACTCCACGAAGAAACATACCACTAATGGATCTCTACCCACTGAACGACCATCACTAAGGGAGTGGAAAGCCGATATTGCCGCCCAATACACCTTAAGTGTGGAAAGGGCTAACCCTGTGGACTGTCTAGTCTGCAGGAACTCCAGAACCACGCTAGTCGGGCAGTTAACTGGGTCCTGATGATGACTATTACACCATTCAGCACATATAATTTCCTTGTGGAAGGAGCTCTGGATTGTAGTATAGTCTGAACAACCTCGGTTGACTAACCAGTAGCTATGAGATGTGCCCCCTCAGAGGCCACACTCATAGTTTCAGTGTCTCCGGGCAAGGTTGAAATACTGAAGGTCTCTCCTGATCGGAATCTCCCATGGAGAGCCGTCGAGGAGAGACACCAGGTCCGAAAACCATACCCGCCCCGGCCAACGCGGGGCCACTAGCAGTAAACTGACCGCATCTTGGCGGACTCTCTCCAGACCTCCTGGGATCAGAGATATCGGGGGAAAAGCATATAGACGGAGCCTCGCCATGTCTGTGCCATAGCATCTAGACCCAACGGAGCTGGGTGAACTAGAGAGAACCAGAGGGGATATTGTGCACTATGTTGAGTCACAACAAGTCTCCTCTGCTCTGTAGAAGATTGTCCAGATTCGCTGCATGACATCTGGATGGAATCTCCACTCCCTGGGCCTCAGCCCCTGTCTCGACAGGATATCTGCTTCCATATTTAAGTGCCCTGGGACATTTAGTTTTTTATTTATTTATTTAAATTTAAAGGATCCCCCATTCGCTACAGCCATGCTGCAGCTATTCTTCCTGGGGTCCTAACAAAAAGAAAAATCATTTAAAACTACTACAGATAGTTGGAAAAAAGAAAAATACACTTACACATATACACATACATATACACATACACAAATCAAGGTACATATATATCCCCATACAGGCATAAAATATACACATATAATATACCTACACATGTGCAAGTACACACAATAAATATAAACAGTCTGATGTATTATTTAAATAAGTGCTGTTTTACATATAATTAAAATTTCTTTACATTGTTGGTAAGTATGATATGCTTTGGCAATTTATTCCATTCATTCATACCTCTAAACATAACAGTATTTTTTTATGGCATTTGTTCTTGCTATGGGTAGGGTAAAATTGCCTTTAATTGCATGTCTGGTACTGTACTGATGATTTTCAACACTAAAAGAAAGACAATTAAACAGAACAGAAGGCAATTTTGAAATAGAAATATTTATCATAAAAACTAACATTGAATACAACAGTCTGTCTTCGACCAGCAACTAGTTAAGATCTTTATGCATCAATATAACATTTCTCCTATAGCTACACCTAAGTGCGAGCAGCTCTATTCTGTTTAAGTTGTAATTTATTCATATATTCACCAGCAGCATTTTACCAAACTACAGGGCAATAATCTAGATAAATCAATATAAGTGCTTTCATGGCATAATTCATAATATTTGAAGTAAAAAAAATGTGCATGTCGTTTCATAATAGATACACCTCTTCCCATTTTTGCAATAATATTATTAATGTGTGTTTTCCATGATAATCTAGAATCAACTATTACACCCAGCAGTTTGGTCTCAGGCACCTGTTTAACATTTACGTGTATAATTTGTACCTAAAATCATGCAGTTGGTTTTTACTGTGTTTAATGCAAGTTTATTTGATTTAATCCAATCTACTACATATTGTAATTCTAAATTTAGAACAGCTTCTAGTTCCATTTGTGTACTAGCTGATGTATATATAGTTGAATCGTCAGCATACATAACAATGTTAGCCTTATGTAAAATATATGGTAAATTATTAGTAAAAGTATTAAATAATAGTGGACCCAGACAGCTACCTTGGGGTACTCCACGTGTAATATGTCTAATACCTGAGAAACTGCCATTAAAAAACACTGTCTGTGTTCTATTTGACAGATAACTGTACATCCACGTAATTGCAGACTGCTCAAAACCATAACAAGATAATTTTGCTAATAACAATTCATGATCTATAATGTAAAAGGCAGCAGAAAAATCTAAAAATACGGCACCAATAATATTTTTCTTATCAAACTCTCTAAGCCAATCATCAGACATATGAGTCAATGCAGTGGAAGTAGAGTGACTTTTCCTATATGCATGCTGAAAATCTGTTAATAAAGTGTTTGTATAAAAATAATTATTTATTTGATCATACACTATAGATTCCATAATTTTAGATAAAACAGGTAATATACTTAGAGGACAACTGTTGGGACCAAAGAAAGGCAATTTTTTATACTTAGGCAAATGGGCAGGTACAGGAGATAAAACTACGGTGAATAATATGAGTTAGAACCGGGGCAATAGAGTCAGCGGCTAATTTAAGAAGCCTGCTGTCAAGACCATCGATACCCGGTTGTGTATTTTTACAGGATTTAAAAAAAATTCTTTACTAGATCTACATTTACACTCTCTAATTTAAACCTTAAATTCTTATTTTTCATCAATTCATTTCTTATTAATAAGTGAGATATATCATTACTTAGATCAGGCATATTTTCTCGCAATTTATCTACTTTTCTTATAAAATAATCATTAAAATAATTTGCTATTTCTATTGGCTTAGTTATAAATCTATCTATCCCCTGTTTCCAGAAAAGATGGAATTATCTTATTTTTCTTACCAGTCAATAGGTTTAAAACATTCCATAACTTCCTACTATCATTACCTATATTTTTTACATGATTATCAAAATAGATTTTCTTCTTGTTTTTATTCACTTTTGTAACACAATTTCTTACGATATAGGTCCCAATCATATTTATTTCCTGCTGTAATTGCTGTTTTTTTTCATTTGACCTCTAATTTTCATAGAATTGTTCAGTTCATCACCCAACCAAGGTGTAACGTTATTCATAGCAGTAAACTTCTTTAAAGGCGCATGTTTCTCAAAAATAAATTGTTAAATTTAAAAAGGGCAATTTCTGGATTACTAATTGCCTACACATCAGACCAACATATAGCTTGAACATCTTCAATAAACTTATCTTTTTAAAACATTTTTTATGATCTTTTAAATAAGACTGCAGTTCCAGATCCACGCAGCTTGGTTGTTAATGCAGAAATTATCAAATTGTGATCACTGCTACCGATAGGAATAGACAGTACCTTTTTACACAGTTCAGGATGGTTTGTAAAGATATGATCTATACAGGTAGATGTTTTAGAGCCATCACAATTGAAACATATTCTTGTAGGCTTATTTATAAGTTGAGTAAGTCCACATGCATGAGCAGTAGTTGACAGTTTTTTTTTCAGGTAGCAATCATTAGAAAACCAGTCAATGTTCAAATCACCCATAAAATAGATGTCCTGACTTACATTAGTATTTATATCCAACATTTTTTTTACAAATAGAATCAAGAAATTCACTATTTGCACTTGCAACACAGAAGTATCGACTTTCGATGAGGTAACTGCATCTGCAGCCTTAAGAGTTACGAAGAGATTACTAAGGAGTGCTAGTGCGGGAATGGATGATGAGTTTATCGTGTCTGAGATAGGCAATGTCACCTTTATCCCGTGCTTCTTTCAACTTTGGCATCAATTCCTTTCTTTTTAACCGCACAGCATCAGTGTAATCGTCGTTTATAAAATTTTTTGTACCTTTGAGGTTCTTTGCATAACAGCAGCTTTGTCCATAAAGTAAAAAAAAAAAATTACAATAATAGATCTAGGTCTGTTTCTAGCAGTTTCAGGTTTTCCTATTCTGTGTGCACGTTCCATCTCCATACCTCTTTGTAGTTGCAGTTTTTGCCTAAAAATATCCTTCACCTTTTCTTCAGAGTCTGCTCAGGATTCCCCAGTGGATTCAGGAACTCCATCAATCACAATATTATTTCTCCTTGATTGACCTTCAAGATATTCTTGTTTGTCATTTATAACTTGCAGACCCTCACAGACTTTCACCATACCAGTTTCAGTGATTTTTCATGCTCAG
>JAUCMU010000024.1:6671186-6686215 GCA_032275025.1 Enteromius treurensis
TTGGTTGAACAAAAATAAACAATATTTTGTTGCTTAAGCTTATGTATTCAGTCATTATTCAATGGTATACTAAAAACCCATATGAAAAAACGTACTTCTCACTGTTCTCAGGTCAAATATTTATATATTATAATTTTGATTAATTAATTACAAAGCCTCTAATTAATTAGATTAATTTTTTTAATCGAGTCCAAGCCCTAAATTTTAGATAATATATAAAATATGTAAAAAACATACTAAATATTCAGTTATTAAATAAAATAATTGAACACATTCACCACAAAATCAGACTTTAGTATTGCCTTTTACTTTGAGATTGATATGAAGTTCAATGCGGAAATAAAATAATAAGAAGTAGTTTACTGTTTTTGAAATCAGATCTTCACATAACCACATAATATACACACATCTAACGATGCTTAGAAAAAAAAAAAAGTTAATTAAAAAAACTAGTAATAAAAGCATACACATCAACCATCTAATAATTGTAAAATGTTTACCATTCTGTGTACTAAACCCCTGAAACACTGGTGTCTGTTTGTATATATGATACAATGATTATGTTTTTCTCATGAAGTGAATCAGAGCAGTTCTAGAGACTGTGTTTATGTTTTTTGATTAATGCGAAAACCCATGAGCAGAGAGAGCCATTTTAACACACCGCTGCACAGTGATCCAAACATCAGCACTTTAAAAGACTTGCCGGCTCTGAACTACTGGCTCTCTTAATTAGAAAGCCGCCATTTATTACCCAGGAGATCAATTGGAGGAACAGAGTCGTTAATAGAGAAACGGGCAGAGCAGCAGACTCCCCGCTACCCTCGTCCTTGAGACAAAAGCCAATTAAAGACGTCGTAGATGTGTGCTGAACAGCCATCAGGAAAAGCTTTTAGATGCACACAGGATATTCTCTCGCTGTTAAAGTCCTCATTAGCATAATGCTTTGCCAATCACCACCACCAAAGTCCAAGAGAATCCTTCTGAAGGCGCCTTCAAAACACTGAAGACTGAGCTGCGGCTCGAATATCAAGTACAAACCGTAGTGTTAACGCGGGCCCTTCATTTTTCAGTTTAATGTGCACAAAGGTGCCGACGTGTGCTGTAGTCTGTGTTTATTTCATATCAAACCTGCATGCAACTTCATAGTTAAATCATTAAAGTTTCACTGATTTTTTCGGCCAATATGAGCCTGTTGCAGATAAACTGGTATTGGCAAATATTTCTAGTCACCTAACCACCTGCAGCTGTATTTGATCCTCACTGATTCTAATTCTTAGTATTGCATGATAATATTATGCATACGTTAGAGTTGATCTGCACACGTCTGTGGCGCATCACTGGAAATATTCGCAGTGTGCATGTGTTTACATCAGCCGTGCAGCGTCCCAGAACTCATCCTTGTTTCATTGTGATCACTCATGTATATATTTATGTGCGTAATACTTTCTTTATACACAAATGGCAAGTGTGTCCAAAATTTTGAGTGGTCCAGTACTTTAATATACACAAAGAATATTGGCCGATCTATCTATATCAGCCCCAAAAAACCCTTTGGTTGGGCTCTAATTTGAAGAACATGTCTCTGAAATGGTTTTCTCTGTTGTGGAGCATCCAATAATCACTGCCTCATTAATTTAACATTAAGATTTATTAATGTGATTAATATATATAGATAAACATTTAAGTGTTTAAAAAAAAACATATTTAAATCATATTTGCAAAATGAAAAATAAAATTAATATATATAATTATTAAAAAAGATATACACCTAAATATATATTTTATTATATATTAGCCTATTATTTTTTAAACTCTTAAAAACCTTTCTTTGGTGTCCCACTAAAAGTTGACATTTTTTACAGTTTCAATTTTAGATGACCTCTTCCTCTAAGCGATGATGATGAAGATGTGGCGAAACCATAAAAAAGTGCAGTACAGGAGCCAGAATCAATCTTATGACAGGTCCCACTGAAATCTGCTGGTAGCCAAAACATGCTGACTATTTAGAAGAGAATCAGAATTTCAGGACACATGCTGCGATATTCATGTCGGAGCAGGGGGGTCTGAAGAGAATTATAACAAACAAACTGCAGCATTATATAAACCCCACGAAACAGCTTGCTCTGAACTGAGAAACATATCAGGGACTCTGGCCTAATCGGAGCAGTGTTTGTGAGAAATTCACCTGTCTCTGTGAGATTCAGCAGTGAGCAGGAATATGGGTCTTCACGATCTTCCTCTGGCACAGAACAGCCATGCTCACCAATGATGAATTTCACCATCACCCTTTCAAGTACAACAGCAGGCAACATCAATGCATCGTTCTCAGATCTGACTGACTAGTAAGTGTGCAACATCAAGTGTAATTTAATTGTTCACAGTTGCCGAGCAACATCTGCTGCATTAATACAGATGTGCATCACAGATGTGTGTATATGGGCAGTTTGTTTTAGAATATCAGTTACTGTGTAAAAGAGCCTTGTGTTTAGGACTCAAACTGTAAAGCTGTTTTTTCACTGATCACTTATTTCTTATCCATTGTCTGATTTTTTGATTTGTGTCAAATGATGAAAGGATTTTATCAGTTAACCAGATAATGTCATATGCATAAGCATAAGAGTCTAATAAAAAAGTCTAATAATACATCATTATTATTACTACTACTACTACTTAAAAACAGGTTTCAATTTTTTTCTTTTTTTTTTTTTTTTTTTTTTTGGGCAGCAAACCACCTTATAATCCACATGGTTAAATAAAATGAATGGACCATACAATAACGAAATCCATTTTTATCTTTCTTTATGTATTTGTTTAGGGGGTTCAATACATACCCCTTTATATACAAGCTATATAAAACAAATAAATACACACACACACACACATATATATATGTACTGTATATATATTATATAAATACATATAACTACATATATACATATTTTAAATGATGTATTATGCAATATTTTATATAAATATATATATATATATATATATACACACACACACACACACAATTTTTTGTATATATAAAACATTTTCCACCCACTCTCTGACCCTTAGAAATAAATGTTATGTTCTTTTTTTCTAAAAAAGCTGTGGCCTTCAAACATTCAGTGTATAATCTTGCAGCTTTTGATGAGAACATGCAGCATACTTTCAAACATATTCATTTATTCATAATAAAACTGTGCAGAATTGACTTGCAGCAGCACTGGGCTGTGATTTGAACATTAAATCATGTTTGACCTATTTTAATGAGCCTTTGCCTGAACGATCTTTAAATGTGGAATATTTATAAGGATTTTTATAAGGCTCAATAAGGTTACAGGCCAAAACAAACAAAAAAAAAAAAATCAGATGAAACAGTCAATACCATGAGCCTAATCTTCTGAAATGAATCAATGTGTGTCTGAAGGCAGAGTTGTAATGAGAAGAGGAATCAAAAGATTGTTATGCACAGGCGTGTTCAGAGTACCGACCGTTTCTGAAAGTGAGGGTGGTGTTTAAGATACCCCAGCCATGTGTCTCTTATGGCCTGCCGGAGCTCGTGATGATGCCTCGCTGACAAAACGCCCACCAACACCTCATGCACAGCCTTCTGGTTGTCTGTCAATAAAGAATTGAACAGAAACACAATAATAAGCACCAAAACAATAATACTCAACAGTGCTGCAAGTGATTCAAACATGCAAAAAGCCTTTTTTAAAAGAATAGTTCATACAAACATGAACACTGAAATGAAGATCATTTATTTATTCACCCTCAGGCCATCTGAGTTTCTTTATGTGATCAGATTTGGAGAAATGTATCATTGCTTCACAGCGTCTCAGCAGTGGATGTTCTGCAGTGAATGGGTGGCATCAGAATGAGAGTCCAAACAGCTGATAAGAACTTCACAATAATCCACACCACTCCAGTCAATGTCTTGAGAAGACAAAAGCTCAAACAAATTCATCATTAAGAAGTTTTTTAACTTCAAACTGTTGCTTTGCAAAATATGAGTCTATAATCAATAATAAAGCTTCCTCCAGTGAAAAAGTCCAGCTCTTGTTGTCTCTCACATCAAAATCCTGCCACATATGTTTTTTTAGAGCTGTTCTGCAAAAGGTAATTGATCTTTCCTGATTCAGCTCAGACAACTTTTTCACTGGAGGAACGAGGATAATTAATATTATGGATTATGGCTGGAAGCAACAGTTTGAATCTTAAGGATGGATTCATTTCTCACAAACACACAGCCTTCATCTTCTCCAGATGTTAACTGATGGACTGGAGTGGTGTGGATTATTGTGAAGTTTTTATCACCTGTTTGGACTCATTCTGACAGCACCCAGTCACTGCAGAGCATCCACTGCTGAGACGCTGAAGCAATGCTACATTTCTCCAAATCTGATGAAGAAACAAAATCATCTACATCTTGAATGGCCTGAAGGAGTATTTTCAGCAAATGTTCGTTTTTGGGTGAACTATTCCTTTATAAAGGCTTTTCTGGCAGGTTGAAGGCTCAAACACAGTACAGATGATGCAGTGAGATGAAAGGGTCTGGCAGTGGCCCTTTGTATCCCCTAATGGATTGTCGCTTGTGTTCTATTCCACCATGTGTGACAAACATCAGAGGAAGTGTGTAATGCGCATCTGTGCCTTTGTTGCCAGGTAAATCTCTCTCATATATTTGAAAGTAATCTCAAATACTTTCTTCAGCCTCTCTTCAATCGTACCCAACTTCACGTTCGATCCGATCACTGTGGTTAACAAGGTGCCGGCATCTGCATGCACAGCACACTAATGCAGCCTTCAACTAATGTATTAATTGCACATCTCAAGCTCCAGCAGAGCCCATTAGTGATATTATAAGTAAATTGTTCAAAACGCTTGTAGATTATTAGAAGTCATTGCAAAAATCAATGAATCTAGAATCAATGCTCACATGCATGCAGTCAAGCATACATATACTGTACATATATTTGTGGGTCGATACATTATATTATACCTTATGCAGCAATAATTCAGTATAATTCTCTCTCTTTTAGTATTTTTTATGCATTGATCATTAAAGTCCCATTTGTATTTGTGTTGAAAATTAATGGTTTATTAACGATTGGTATAAATGATAGATCTAAATTCTGTATGGATTAACATTTCTTTAGAAACTGAGCATTAATGTCATATGAGCAAATATTATTATTAATGAAAAAAATAAAATAAAATCATTGTGCATGGATTTTTACACTCAGCATTACAATTTTCTATGATTTTCATTGATGGTCTCTGCATATATATGTGTACGTGTGTGTGTGCAAATGCATTCTTTTTTCGATATGAAGTGAGAAAATGCATTAGCGTTACTAATTTATGTTGCGTATAAACTAAGCACTAAGTTTCTATATGCATTAATACACTGATAAATAACTACAACCGAGTAGTAAGAATTTGTATGCATTAATTGTTGTCTATTAATCCCCTATTTGCATTCAGCATCTGTCTAATGCAGAGTCCACAACACTTTCTATTCAACACAAACCGTCATGCCTGAAGATAGACTCATAGAGAAGACCAGAAAGTAACAGAAGTTGAGCGGTAACGTTACCTGCAGAGCCGAAGCCCAGCAGGAGCGCAGTTCTGTCGGTCCAGCCAAGCCAGTAAAGCAGCGCCGCGAAGACACACGGAAACAGCGCCGCTGCCGCGCTTCTCATGGACGAACGGCTAGGTCCAGACACCAACGCTTAGCGGGCCACACACACAACACGAGCGGACAGGCGACTCGCATAGCTGATATGATGAGCGTCCGACGCACCGCGTCATGTCTAACTGCACGCTGATGACGACAACACTCAAGCAGCCAATAGGAGTGGAGCGGTGCATTCTGGGAAACGTAGTTTAATAGGTTTGCTGTTGCTATGAAGGATGCTACTTCAAAATAGCGTTCGACTTTCGACTATTCGCGTTTAATCAGGTCAATTTAACATGGCAAAATCAAATGTTGTACGCACACACACACACACACACACACACACACAGCCAGTATCAAAATTATTCATATCCTTCTCAATAATCAATAGAAAAGCCTTTATTGGCTATTACAGCAATCCTATAATTGCTGAGCAGCTTTTTGAATATGTCTCCACTGGTATTTTTGCCCATTCATAATTAGCAATGAGCTCCAACTCTTTCAGGTTGGAGGGTCTTCTTGCCATAACCCTAATCTTTGGCCCTCTCCACAGATTCTCAATTGGATTTAACCCGTTTCATCCCAATTTTTTCCCAGACATGAAAATATCCAAATGAAGCTTCATTAGCAACCCTTTGAAATAATCAATAAATATGTTTGGAATTTTTTTTGGCAAAGTGTGTGAAAAAGTGTGCTTTATTTTCGGTCACAATTGTGATCCGGTGGTATAAAGCAACAAATGAAATCACAATTTTTTGCACTGAAAATTAATTGTTATATATCTTAGCACAGCTATTTTAAACTATTTAATCACATTCTATGGTTTATGCATTATGCACAAACAACTTATGCACATTGATATGAACAGAAAGATAAAAAAATAAAAATAAAATTCAATAGAAACTGCCATTGGATTTGTATTGTCTAGCTAAGTTCCCACCGGTCACTATTGTGACCATCAAGATTTTTTCCACTCTATGACCACACTCAACAAAAATAAATATATGTGAATTCATATATTAATACTAACACCCTAAAGATAATATGTACCAGAAATCTATGTCATATTTTTATGCTAGCTCTTCGTTTTGGAGCTTTGATGCAGTTAATTTGCACTAATTGTGTAAAACTTTACATATTTAATGGAGACCCTTTATTTTTTCTATATTTACAGGAAGTGCACTAAAACATCAGTCAGTAAGGTTTTAAGAGCTTTATAATATACGGTCACTATTGTGACCGGTGGGATTAAGACAGATCTTGATGTCTCTCAAGTGGTTAGGAGTTGCCAGCAGGAGTTTGTGATGGTGCCGAGGAGACAGAGATGTAAATGCGCAAATCTTTCAGAAGAGTTGGTCGTTTATGTTTGACGATGAATCAAACGATTACATTTCCTCAGTTATCTTAAACGAGCAGAGCACATTAACATTACCAAAGAACATCATAACTGACTTCAGTCTAGCATGAGTTGTATATGCTCTTTAAAAAACACTCCCGTTATAATCAGTAAAGCGATCTACACTGTATGATGAATAAATCTCTTTCTCGTATTTACACCGCACACGTCTGCAGCACGTTACGGCTCTACACAGGCTCTGAAGTGACTCTCTGCACTGGAAAAGGTAGGCGCCTATAGTTTTGACAGAAAAAAATAATAATAAAGTCATTAGCGATTTGACTATCATTCATGTTGAATGTAAACTCCTATTAGGAATTTAACCATTTAATACAAATTTATCTGAGAATATTCTTAAGGAAACCTATTCAGCAATTGGTCCATGCTTATGTCATCATCCAAAATCCTGTTTTTAGCAAAGCAAAGTGTCATGAATCGTCTCTAAGACTGACACTTAAGATTTAGTCCTACACTTCACTTAAAGTATATCTTTGAGATGCTTGATAACTAACTTTGAGCCAATCATTTTTTTTAACACTTAATTCAGTGTTTCTTAGAAGCTTGATAAATATGGGACCAGATATATAAAGCTTGAAACCCCCATAGAGTTAGGTTTTTCAGCAATTTTTCTATAGATGCTAATGTTTAAAAAAAAAAAAGAAACCTTAATTGTAAGTAGTTTGTGAATACAAAATAGGGTTAGGGTTAGTTGTTCACATGTAAATTTTAGTGTGGTTAGATGAGAAGAATGGAACAGGTTGTTTTTGCAGCTTTGTTTCAATAAATGATCTTTTTTTTTCCTTTGGACAAAGCTTTGTGTTTTGACAAGCATACAGCGTGTTTTCATAGTGAAACTGAAAAAGAAGCACAAATAAAAGAACAATAGAAGGATTGAAATGGAAGGAAATCTGTGAATCATCCAAGCTGGCACTGCCAAAGCCTAGGTAAGTCACTGCTCGCTTATCCTATCCTAGAGGTCTGCGTTGGATCTTTCCTCGGCTGCTGGGTGTCTGACTCTTGTTAGCCTTGAGACGGTAAGCCTCTACTGCCACAGCAACACTGCAGCAATCCCACCTGTCAGTGTGCCGCCACATGGGGCCGAAACCAGAGTTGAGACCTCAAGAAGCCCCCTGCCAATATCACTGCAGCTGAAGGGCCGTGTGTACACTGCTAAAGGCCTCCGGTCTGAGAGGACTGTTGGGAGGGAGCGAGATCGTGAGATTAATTTCAATAGGCTCTGGTGTTGTAAGGTTTTAAATTGGATGTGAATTTTGTGGTTACAGCTTATAGCCTGAAGCTATGATGCAAATATAGGGAGCATTTGCAATGGGTTTTGTCAGGGGAGGGATTATGAATGCATGCAAAGCAGATTTATTGTCAAATATGCATACAAACATTGTCTCATGAATAAGCAGAGAGAGAGAGAGACACAGAAATGGATGTATTATTGAGTATGCTTGTGATACTGATTTTATTGTTAAAACATCACAACTCATCAAATGAAACAAAATGCCTGCTGCTGAAAGTCTAGAATCAATGAGAGGAAAATTCACAAAGATGGAAGCCATTTTCGTGTCTCTGTCTTCCAATTTGCAATTCATTGATCCGGAACAGTGAGAGTTGGCGCTCCCCAGACATTATAAAAGGCTTTTCACTAGTCTTTGGTACAGTTCACAGACAAGTGGCCTATTTTGTTAGACTAGAGAACATTACATCTGATACAGTGTTTCTTAATTGGTAGATCAGCACCCAAAAATGGGTCTGATGGGGGATGAACAGCAGGGAACAACAATGCTAAATGCAATGTATATAGACATCCACCGTTAGGATAGGAAAGTGCATCTTAAATGCATTTTAAATTAGAGTACATCTTTTTTTTTCTTCTTTTTTTTAATAAATGTGTAATACATTATTTCAGGGAACAATGTGATCATATTTATAATTTAAAAAATAAATTTTTCAAGTAAATGCTGTTCTTTAAAGTTTCCACAAAAATATAGAACAGTACCACTGTTGGGATTGTTGAGTACGTTTTAAATGCAACCGAATTGCCTCGATACAACCGAGTGTCGAGAAGCACTGTTTGACCAGAAGTGTGTAAAATAGCCTTATATTATTTATATCATTAAATCATTTATATTTATATCATTTACACGACTGCACGTCATTTCTGTCTGCACTGCAGTTCCGCCACACACATAAACACACGCACACCCCCGCTTTCAATAGAATTTGTCAATATTTGTCAATATTTATACCACAAAAAAGATGAATTCTGCGTGTCTCTGTGTTAATGTATGGTGCAGACGCGTGGTTTTGTTTACCATCATCCTGGCCTGCGTGTGACGCTTCCGGTGATATTAACGTCTTGCGTCTCACAAAATGAGGACATAAATACAGTGGCTATATGAATAACATCTCCAGAACTGCTCTGAGGGTTACTTCAAGAGCATTTGGCCATTTCATTTGAGTAATTGAATCACCATCATATGTACACACAGAACTGTAAAGGTATTCATGGCAAACTGTCAAAATAAAAGTTAGGTTTGGACATGGCAGCAGAAATATATTACTATTGTTTAGCAGAATGTACATAATAGGCTACTACAAAAAAAAATGTAAACACTATTTCTTTAGTGTTTTAAACCGTTATATAAAATCCCCTTTATTTACCAAAAATACAAATGAAATCTTCATTAATTCAAAGAGATTCAAGTTTTATGTCTTAAAAAAATTTAAATTCTTTTAAAAACTTTTCAGAGGGGAAAAAATTATAAGGCTATTCTAGAGACAAATAATAATGCACGAGTTTAAAGGTACTGTAGCATAAAAGATGTGTAAACTGAAAACTATTTGAACTTAATTAAAAACTAATTTGCACTGATTCATTGTGTTTGGATCTTTTTCCGTGCAGTGGCTCAGGAGATGGGGTTTTGAGTCTGTATAAATTTCAACACACTGTTTTTTGAGATGATGTATTTTGCTAAAACTGATTTCATAAAATTGAGATCGAAAAAAGGTATGATGGTATGATAATGATAAGAAGCAGCATGCTATTTAAACAAATTACAAGTACTATTTTTTAGGAATGGATTACGTAATACAGATGATTAAATTCACCTTATTAGAGATAAAAACATCTAGCCCTAAAATGTTTTGTGAACCAAATAGCAGCATCCTGTTAGTCAATGCTTGAGGCATATAGGGCCCCAAAAGGACATCTATTCTAGTAGCTTTGCATGCCTCTACATTATAAAGATTAGACTTTCCTTCCGGCCACTATGTTGCTATAATATGCTACAACAACCGCTGTTGCCTTGAGAGTTAAAGGTAGACTGATGTTACCCACTAAACTGGCCATTTAGAGAGAGAGAGGGGAAAAAAAAGATTACGTTAACCTCACAGCCCTGTAACCTCAGCAGATGTTTTGCGGTGCTTTCCTCTGATTTGCTTTCTTTTCATTAAATATGCTACACTCTTTGATACACATAAGGTTTGCCTTTGAAGATTCTGCCACCGTGGATGAGCCAAGATGTTTCTGTGCCAATTCTGAGGCATTGAAAAGCCCTCCTCTTATCAGGCTCAACATGACCTTCCCATGCTGAAGGAAGCACAACAGTAGGTTTCCATGTGATGTTCATTCACCCATGTTATGGAATAAGATAGCGATGATGTGATATCTGCCAAGGTAAAAGTTATAAAGGTAAGAGTGTTGAGAAAAGAGTTTCTTTTACGCCGCTTCAGAGCACCTAATCCATGAGAAGCTATCCTGAGACTCAATGCTCTGGCAGGTCAGATTAGAGAGATAGAGAGTGTTAGAGAGCTCTGCTGTGAAGTGCAAAGGAAAGTAAAATGAATCTGAATTAGTTTCTAGCACATTTTAATGCCAATGTTATTTTCCAGAACTGGATAAAGGTGTAGCGTATATGAACAAGCAGTGAACTCCTATTATAAAATAGAGTTCTGCCGTTCCAGCTGTATTTTATCACTCGAGTTATAGTTACAGCTACTGTATGAGCTGTTAATCATATCGCCATATTATTATTTCGTTACATAGCACCATTTTGTTATTTCTGGAAATAGCTGAAAAAATACACTCAATTTTATTAATGAGCATTTTTTGGAATTAAAATGTCTTTAGTATTTTAATGTATTTATTATTTATTTATTTAAAAAATCATTTTACGAGTATATTAGGAAAGTATTTTTCTAGCACTTAATTTTATCTGTGGCTAGATCTTGGCTAGATGCTTGTGCAAGACACTGAAATTGCAACCTTTTTGCTTTCTGCATCTGGCGTAATGGTTTCAGTATCAGAAACCGCTAGGAAATTCAAGCAGGACTGGAAATAGAAAAAGTAAATGTTCTTCAGCCAGACAGAGACACATAGTAAAGAGCCCTTAGAGAAGAGAAGACAACAGAAGACGTGACACATAGTAAGAGGAATATCTGGGGGGGGGGGAGTGAAAAGGTTTTGAGATTTTTGGGAAAGACATGAGTGTCTGCAAGTAATATGGTGGAGAAAACAAATGTGTGATGTGAGATAGTTTGAAAGAAGATGTGCCGAATGATAGGAGAGGATACAGGGTTTTTCTTGCAAGATAGAAGGAAACTAAACAAGTGGTGAAAAGAGGTTTGGATGGCAGAGGAGCACTTCTGTTTTTGGAGGGCTTATTTTTCGCTCTTGCAGGTTAGCGTCGTCTTAACGAGGTTGAAATTGTTGGAAATTGAAGGCACTTGTAGTTACAATCACTCGTGCAGGAGGCCGCATGCACACACACTTGAATCAGAATGTAAATTCTGTTTCATAATTCATTTCAAGCACTTGTCGCATGTCAAAGCGCAGCCTTACTCAACCAAAACAACAAAAAAATCATTAATTTTCAGCGTCAAATGGAAATGCATGAGGATTTGTGAAGGGGAGACTCTAAAGCCTAAATGAAATGATTTTTTTTCTCTTTTTCATTTTCTGTGCTACAGATGCATTACCTCCACCACCAGTCAGCCAATCAGCAGTCTCTGTTAACCTATACTGTAAGCGGGGATATTTTAGATGCCCCCACAAACTTTATTTCGTGCCGCGCTGATAAAAGATCTAGTGTAACAATACAAACAGCAAGAGCTCAGCCTTGTTCTCAATTTTCCTTAAGGACTGCCGGTTAACACCAAACACTTATCGTGATAAATGTTGGAGACTTTTGTAGCTCTGATGTGAAGTGCAATCTACTTTATGCTGGTGGATAAATCATTCAGTTTTCTTATTCGTGTATGTTTCAGTCAACCAATGACAGCGGAAAGAGAAAGCAGGGAATAAGAGAAAAACATTATGTACTTAAACTTTGTGCACTTTGTCTCCCAAAATGACAACTCAAGCAAGTAATTCAAGCACACCCTTAGGCTCTGCCTTATACTGTATATACTGCATCCTAATGAGTAGCATGTAAAATGGCATGGGCGTTCAAAATTGAGGAGATGAATCGAAAAGATAGGGATTCTTTTTAGTTAATGATGTCTTTTCTTAGAAACAGCATGAATGCGTACAATACATTTTACTACTATACATTTTTGAATTGCTTTGTATATTAATTCATCATCATCGTCATTCCTTCCTGAATTTGGATTTTTGATTTCCTAAAAAGCAGTAGCTCATAAGATTTCACGACTCATTCACAACAAGCCAAAGAGCTGTGGTGAGATCTTTTGATTGTGACCAGCCCTTCTCTAAAGCCCACTTTAGTGAATAATTCTCCCTGATTAAGTCATGATTAGGATCACTCTGTTAATCTAGCCCTGCTCTCGCCCAAGGCAAGAGTTCAGTCAGAATGCAATTTCCTTGCCTCTTGAAGTTTCAATTGATTTGTGTTGACTCCATTGTTATTTCTAATTAATATGGTTTAACAAAATAATTGTGCAATTGTATTAGCTAGCTTTTCCTAATAAATAGCAGGGAATTTCCAATTAACATGCATGAAACTGGTACAATTCAAAGTGCAGTTCCTTTTTCCGGCTATAAAGAATGGGTCAAATGTGCAGATCATGCATGCCTTTCACTTCCCTTCGTATTGTGTGTGTGTGTGTGTAGGAAGCTGATAATAAACAGTAAAGCCCTCATTCACCGAAAATTTGTTTAAAAATAGCTTGCACAGAAAACGTCTGATGAATAGGGTCTGCTGAGGAGCGCATCTTTCTGATGTACAAAATAGTGCATCTTGCAGTTCCTGCAGGTTTCCCTCAGTGAATATGTCATGGGGGTGGACCTATATTTGAATAAGAAAAATAAAAAAGAATGTGTCAATGCAAATATGTTAAATGGCATAAATGATTTTTTTTCATGCCTGAATGTCTTTTGCAAAACAACTGTGTGCGCAATAATTTAACAGGCATTATTCTAATACGTACTAAGCATCAAAAAAGAGCCTTTTGATTGAAAAAATATGTAAATGCAGTCAAACTGCTGACATGCATTACATGCGCGCACACAGACACACAATTATAGATCACGAAACTTGATAGATTGTTGTAAAACTGCTTAACCTCCTAAAAATACTGATATTTTTTGATATCCTTTAATATCATCAAACCATCTTACCTCTTATTCTTGTGTGAATTTCTTTTTCACAGATTTGACTGACCTGGTTAGGAGAGTTTGTGGCTTGAAATTCAGATTTGGTTTAAAATTGTGAAAAATGCTGCAGTTTCTTCAGGCAAGCCTCCTGAAACCTGATTGACTTGAGCTCTGTCTAATAAATTACTTCACTCAGCATAGAAATTTGGAGGCGAAACTCTCTGAACCACTTGCATTTAGACTAGACTACAAGTGAGCATTTCGATCTTGGTGTTTCCACCCTATTTGCACAATTTCTCTCAAGAAATAACCCACAATACACCTAGATGAGTGCATGCAATTTGTTGCACAAACAGCATCTAGAAGTCTTAAGTGTAAGGTTTGATCAGAAAGAGTCACTTACCTGCGTATTTACATATCCACGCACATTTCCTGTAATAACACCACTCGCATTTACTGAAACTTGACAATTGGCACGTAGGGTTTGTTTACCTTCCAGTCTCACTGCTCTCTGCTTTTTCTGACATACCAAGAGAGAAAATGAGAGGAGATGGGAAAGCGCATTACACGCAAATAACCTGAAAAACCTATTTGTTAATGTGCAAACAAAGAAACATAACCCCAAAGCTGCTGGTGTATATGAGGGCGAGAGAAATACAGTTTCTAAGCGAGGCACCCCCTTCAAGTCAAGAAGTTTGATATGCTAATTGCATGCAAATGAATGCAAACAAACCCTTCTTTCCCCCCTAATTCTTATTTCGTTTGTGTGAAACCATGCAAAAGCACAGTGATTTTCTCCTATAAATAACTTAACCAGAGCAAATGAAAAGATAATAATAATTTTAAAAAAACAAAAGGCCTGGGCAGGCTTCCATTGGCCACCCAAAAAAAAAAACCTTCAAACCTTGAAAAATGTCATTTGCTGTTAAAAGATGCAGAGGAGACGGTCTCCAACAACACAGAAATGCAAAAGTAAAGGTAAAATCATTCAAAAAATATTACAAAAAATTTGAAGTAGAGGTCTATAATGCCAGATGTACAGTAGTTTAGGGCTGCAGTGATTTGCATGGCTAACCCCAGGACAAATACAGCGATGAATGCATTCATTTGAGCTATTACTATTAAGTAGCATGTCACTGAAAGGTTAGTCATGTCTGTCTCTGCTTGCATCTATCTATCAATCTATTTATAGTTCAGCGCACAAGAATGATATTGCTTTTTTTGGAGTCTAGAGGGCATTCTGCATCTACCTATCCTGTTCTCTTAGCTGGGAAGTTGTATTCATCTTTTTCTTCACAATATAGATCTGTCAGTGTGTCTCACTTTACATTTACATTTATTCATTTAGCAGACGCTTTTATCCAAAGCGACTTACAGGTGGGGAAAACAGCAGCAATTAG
>JAUCMU010000024.1:6697692-6720805 GCA_032275025.1 Enteromius treurensis
TTCGAAAAGAACGAACCTGTAAATGTCTCAACTGACCAATCAGAATCAAGCATTCCAGAGAGCCGTGTAATAAATATAAATATTAATTTACTAACTAATCACGTTCTTAACCTGTACAAAATATATATATATAAATGTTTTTTTGTGTTTTAAGCTCTCATTTAAATTTACAGCCCCCCCAAAAAAACCATTTATTACAATGTTTCCGAGATTGCAAACTGCCATATTGGTGCCTTATAACCAAATTAATGATTTAATTAATAATATAATGTTGATATACCAGCTACCTAAACTATCAGCATTTTACCTTCATAAAATATACCAATAACCCCTTAATATGCATGTGATGTCCATCAGCAGTTTTCATTATAAATTATACTTCAACTTAGTTTTTTTCTTGCAAAATCATAAATTTGACAGTTTCAAAGTGAAATGACAAATAATGTTGTTTTTTATTGTCTGTAAATGGTAAATTACAGTTAACCAATTAACAGGTTTTTGCACTTTAACCAGTTTCCTGCACCACACTGTTTTCACTGTTTCTCTCCTTCTCTTCTCCATCTCCACACCACCTCCTGTTGTCGGCTGGCGGTACTGCTGTGGGATTACATCAACGTGAGAAAGGACTTCCTCCTGTTTTGACATGGCTATTATTCTAATTACAGCACCAAAGGGGACAGGGCCCTCTTCGGTCTCAAAGGGAATGAAAGGTCTCAGGGAGCCTTTCCTGTGGGTTAAAGCAAGCAGAGCACATCAATTTCACATGGTGGTCCTTTGAAAGCCCCTTAAAAAAGTCCGTCCTTGCAATTAAAATCAAGCCAAGAAAACCAAGCTTCAATGTCACAAACTTTTTCCCATAGTGTCACTCTCCTTAGATGTGTGGCAAACAGCTATGGCCTTGCCAGGGTGAAGGGGTGTAAAGTAAATATTTTATGATCCTGGCTCTTTCTGCCGCTATTATAGTATTGATCTAAGGAGTTTATCAAGTGGACTTTAAACGACTCTCTCAGTTGGGAATTCGTCCGAGACAACAATGCATGCAACCCTTCAGTCTTAGATGAAAGGTATGTAAGATGGTTTGTTTCCCCTACAAAGAGCTGTAATAGATCACTTTTCAAACACACCATAAAATGGAGAAAAAATTACCTCAGCCTGCTGCCATGCCCTCTGTATGTAGGCGCCAGCGTTGGGTTATTAATTTTCTCACACACTCTTTTTAACCACTTTTGGAGTTCTTGCAGCTCACCCTTTCATACACTGTCGCCATGTTCTTGACCTTGCCCTGACCTCAAGATCTGTCAGGGAAATAGAGTTGACTTCTGTACTGTACGTTGGACTAGTCACAGTTTTCGCAGAAGGTCAGCGAATCAATTATTAAGTAAAAGATGACGTGACACTTACTGTGAACTCTTCACATTCACATTTTTAGGGTTAATAATGTCCTCGTGTCATTACTACTGTGCCTCCAGTTTGATGAATTTTAAGCTCTGTGGCTGAAAACACCAACCAAGCCGTGAAATCACACATGTGAACAGTAATGCTTTTAAGCACTAAGGTGATGTCTTTTATTTAAACTGTATAGCACAATGCAGCTTTACAGTGTTAAACAGGAAAATAGTTTTTCAATAATGCAAGCAAAATTAAAAAAAAAAAAGTAAACTGTTCATTTTCCTGTTATCGTCAACATTGATTTATTATATTAACTTTCACCCATCCGTTCATACTGTATATATCAGTTAACCGCCTACGTTGAACTTGACTGTAAACTTTAAAGCTTAAAAATCTTTATTTAGCTCGACACGTTAGCTTGCTGCGTCATTATGTTCTATATTAATTTGCAACCGTATATGACGTACTAAAGAGCAAGCTTTTGTGGTCCATGAGGAAAACATGAGGAATTGCACACTGTTCAGGTGACTCTCAGAGGAGTTTATATAGCCAACCTTACAGTAAAGAGGCCATTTTTAAAGCTGATTTTGCTTTTAACATCAGCGTTTTTATTTATATCTCTGACGTGATTCCAGTTTGTAAGTCTCATGTTTTGTATTTAAATGCAGACAGATGCAACTACGGACATTTTCATCTGTATTCACATTGCTTTCTTGTTCTAGTCATCAGATGCTTATTGGTGTGTTTAATATAGTTACTGCATCTGATAAAGGTTAAGAGAAAGTATTTGTGCTTAAATATTGATAAAAAAAATAAAAATTAAAAAAAAGTTGATAGTTTATAGAATTCAATTAATGGCTACAGGTGTGTGTACGTTTCCCAGTGGCTTTAAATGTGGCTCATCGAATCAGATTTTGGACTTTTAGTAATATCAATGCATCTTTCTTCCCGAACACTTAGTCTGAATGAGACATTTAGCTTAATACTTCATTTAAAAAAGTCTCATGCTGAGTCAAATATGAGTGCATAAAATGTTTTAATTATTCAGTATTGAAAGAGACATTGTGCTATAAAAATAACGAGGTCTCTGCTAATACAGCCCTCATAAAGCACTGATACAGATATGGGCTCTTTTGCTTTGCAGGCCAAAAATAAACTTGTTTTATATGCAGAACAAATAGAAGGGAGAGAAAAGAACTGAGCAGATAGAGAAGGTGGAGGAGTACTTCACATGACACTAATATGACTTTGCCTTATGGACACATCTCCTTTACTGGCATTTAGAAATGAATATATATATATATATTCTCTCTGTCCTTCTTTTTTCTCCCTGGGCCTGCTATAAAGTTGCATCACACTCAGCCATTAACATCAATCTTAAAATCTTCAAGATATAAAGCTGAGAATACTATTATTGTTTTCCTTTCCCCACCCAATCACAGACAGATATGCTGACGCCAGAGCATCGCATTCTTTCTTGATATGAGCCTCTCCCACAATATCAGATTTTTGGGACGTATTCCACTTCTCTGTGGGGTGATAGCCAACTCAAAGCTTCTGTTTTGCTCCCTTGCCACTTTATCATTGCTGGAGATGGTATTTGTTGGAAATTAAAATCTTGGGGAGAAAGCATGAGAAAACAGGAAATGTATCTGAAAAAATAGCATAGTTCACATTTTGTTCGCCAGACTTTTTTGTTCAATTTAAACAGCAAAACAATGATGAAACAAAAAAATGGTCAATGCATAAATCCAAAACTTAGTCCAAAAAAATATTATTATTTATATATATGTACATATTTGATATTGTTTCCCTTATGTGAGTTAGAATGCTGCCTGTTAGCATAAGGCCAGCACTGTACTTAAGCAATGAGTTCAGAGAGAGAAAGAGGGAAAGAAAGCACACACACACACACATGAATTAGTATGAGAATGGTGTTCCTGTTGCCGCTGTGTACACGAATCAAATAAATATATTGAAGCTGGCTCTAGCAAAGTTGGTGGTCCGGTTTAAAAATTCATGTGCTCTTAAATAATATGACACCCGCTGCTGCTCTCTTTTTTATTTTCTTTTTGTCTGATTTGAAAATATCCTTTAGTTTGAATTATTCAACATTATTTGTCTGGTAAATTGATTTTTAACACAGCTTTTTACAGTATCCAAGAAACAAAGTCCTGGAAAACAAAACTATGTTTTTTTTTCTGCTAGTGGCCCCTGTTGACTGGAAGGAACAAAGAGAACACAACCAGTTTTTCTTCAAAAAAGAAAAGAACAATCTGACAAAATGTGTTCTCCTTCTTGTTACTACCCTCAAACTTCAACTAAAACCTCTGATATCCAAAGTCTCTTTAATTAAATGAATTGCTTAGTGGTGAACCAAGATAACATATAATGCATAGCATGTTAAGTATCTAGGAGTTGGAGTATTATTTGAATATTGAATATTGGGGTATTTTCTGAATATTAATTTGCATAATATACCGTTTGCTTTGTTGCATTTTAGTGTTATAAGAATCTGCGAGGGGGTTTCCTTTATCACCCACTTAAATTTCATATTTAAGCCTTGCTAGAAGACAAAGGATCATAAACTTTTCCTATGAAAGTACAATTCCTCATAGGCACACTCACCTCCTGAGGCTGTGATATTTTCATGCTCTAAAAGATCACTGTTTTAGAGCACAGCAGAGATCCTTCTTCAGAGAGAGATTATTCTTCTTGAAGAAGTAAAAGTTGGTGAAGAAGATGCTAGAAGTCTTTCAAGGGCCACTAAGTTTGTGCCAGGCTGCTGCCTTGTCAACAAAACCACATCAAAGATCAACTGCAGGACTCTTCTTAAATGTATACCTTTCATCATCATCTACCCATTTTCACAAATGTGAGTCAGAACCAAAAAAAAGATTTGCTGAAAATCAAATACTTACGTAACTTTATGCTTTTATCCTGCTTAAGCGTAGTTTTAGCATAGTAAATAAAGTCTTGTGTATCACATGTGAGATGCTTGTGATTTTAACTGGAGCTGCATGCCTGTTACAAGTGTCTTGAGTAAGTATTGGGATATTATAATTAATGGCCAAGAGAATCATTTTAATCTAGTTTGTTGATATTCTCACTAAACATTCACTCAACTAGTTACTTGATCCAAATGCTACAAATTTCCCTTTTGGATTAATTTGCTACATCAGTGGACCCCACAAACCTATCAAAGGCATTTTTTGTTGTCTACAAAAGAACGAAATGTAAGGCACTTTAACGCATTTTGCTGTATCTGTTCTGGAGCATGTCAAAAATTTGGAAATGTTTGATACATATGGATTTATTCAATCATTAAATGAATCAACTAGGGGGGAAAACATTGTTCATGGTTGATATAAAGCATTTACTTTGTTCACTTGGGAAAGCATAGCAAGCACTGGATCATTCTCCAATTTTGCCCTTGATTGCATTTCATTGTCTTTTCTAGCATTCATTTTCCTTCCTCAGCACAATCCCTTTGTTCTGCTGTTTGTTAATGCTCAGCCGGGCAGTGAAAGGCAGATGTTTCTGCTGTTCATGTAGCATAACTATACCTCTAAGCATTACTGGAAGGTGTCAGAGATGCAGCACAGGGGGTGTTCCTGCATCTCTTCCACTGGACTCCTGTGTCTCTCAGCTCTGCTGAAATGGAAGGCAAAATCCCTATAAATAAATAAACAAACAAACAAAAAGATTTCTTGGAATGTTAAAAACAACATCTGCTCAAGTCAGATGGCAGCAAGTGACAGGACAGGTATCTGTTATTATTTGGCATTAGATGATTATACTAACTTTATGAAAACAAAAAACCCTGCCTGCAAATAGTGTTGTCATACACAAGTGCTTGTTTTAAGTCTTATAAAGAGACATTAATTTTGCCAAATTAGTTCTCGTTTGTTTGTTTGTTATTTCAATTCCAAAATATTTTTCAGGAACCTTGACACTTTGTTTATAGTGAGTTAATGCTGGATTTAAACAATGGGGAAAGTCATTTCACAGCAAAAGTGAAATTGTTGAAATTTTAGCTGTTATAACACAAAAAGATACAACATCTGTTTTCAAGTCTGCTGACAGCACAGGTGTTTAAATTGACAGAATATGAATCTGTTTATTACTGATTATATATCCAGAGTTCTGTCATGAAACGGTTCTTCCAGCACCGTGGCAGCAACCAATCAGAATTGTTTATTTTGTTGTCTAAATGGTGTTTCCCCTAAAACGCAATTTTTTTTTACCATCCTCCTCCCTAGCTCCACCTGTAGAGGTCTGCTGGGTTTCTGGAACACTTCAGACTATTATCCAATTTTCGTGATTATCTTGTTTATTAGTATGCATATTACTAGCATATTGTCTATTTATTACAACTTAAAAAGCACATATTCTGCATGACCATATTCCCCTTTCCCAATACCAAAACTTAACAACTACCTTACTAAATATTAATAAGCAGAAAATTAGCAACAATTCAGTGCTTATTGGACAGTAAAGCATGACCCACGTTTCCTTATAATGTATTTTATTTTGACTATGCTGAACAAATCCTAGTATTTTCCCAATGGGGGTTGCAACAAGAGCCGCAGATCTTGTCCACCAAAGCCAAGCTTATGTACATTTCATGCCCCATCCTAATCACTCACAGAGATGTCAGGACTGAAATATCTGTAATCTATCTCTAAATATCAGCAAGGTTTGTGAATTGTGAATGTGTGGAAATTCCTTTTTCCCTCTTGTGTGTCTGCATGCTAAAAATACAGCTCTAGGCACATTTAACCATAATCCGGGGCTCCACATATAGGGTTGGGGGCCCACCTGCACAGCGAAGGCTGTGGGGGCGTCCCGTGCACCCTGCTTTATTTTTTTGTTCCACAAAATGAGATTTCATGTTTTTCCCTTTGGAAGATTCCGTGTGTGGCCTTTCTGTGCATCGCAAACATCACCTTGTATTTTCTAAAACATCTTGCATGGGTAACGCAACAGTTACCCGTCCTCCCGTAACTATGGCAACAGCAATGTGGGCAATGACTTTAGCATGCTACAAAGGAGCTAATATTGTAGCCCGAGCATTAGCCTGCTTAAGCTGCTTCTCATTACTTTACATTAGAATTCTCACGCTTAATGAGAGCCTGGGTGCTCCTACAACGCTAATCCACTTTCATGCCATCTCTCCCTGGGTGTCAAGTACTGACAGCTTCCCCTATTTACACGTAAATCAAAACATCAATTAATCCTAGTAATTAACAGCCCCCTCTGCAACAATGCTGCCTCTCAGCGCACCATCCCAAATCCTCAGCACGCTAAACCCCCGCAGACGAATGCAAATAAAACCCATCCGTGGCCTGAGAGGTCATAGTTATGGGAGGATTTTTCAGTCTAAATCCTCAACCGCTTGCTTGACCAGAGAATTGCCTTTGTATCCCTTGTCTCTGCCAATCAGCTCAAGGGCTCTAGGTTTCCTCTCTGGGGGCTCACAACTGTCCTCTATTATACTTGCTTTGACTGATTGTTTGGCCTTTACGGGGCTGTTGCCATGACTACAGAAAGTAACTATAAATCATAATTCTGTTGAGGGGGCTTAACCTGTTAATGGACGTGCTTTCCTGTCCTATCTACTTTCTGAATCCTCCTTTTGTTCACCTTCTAGCCAAGGTGAGACAACTAATAGACCATTCTGTATGTTCAAGATTTTTGTCAGGGACAAGCCGCCAAGTGCCTGCTTCCTGCTCTGAGATGAAGTAAAACACAACAGAGAAGATCTCTGACATGAATGAGCTGTATATACATAATACAGATAAGCAGAGAAGATCCCAACACTGCCTATTTGCATGTAAATAGATACTTATGCTATATGCCTTGGATACGTGCAGTGTTTTAAAGCAGCTACAAGGATTTTTTAGGAGACCTGCGGCACAAAAATGCATGTGGTTCCATGCGTGGATGTCATTTATGATGCATTATGATGGATTCAGAAAGTGCTAAGCAAGTTTCCCAGCGTCTTCACTAACTCTTACATGCATAATGTTATATGTCTGATTGGGTAATGGCTTTATATGTGTTGAATCTCATAACTTATGTATGAAAAGTTATGTTATGCCCTGTAGCATTTTTAATGTTATACTCTATAGTTTTGTTTCTGCTTTAAATAACTGGATAATTGAAAATATTCTGTCTGGTATTAAAGAAAAAAAATGGCTTGTGGGCAGTGCGCCCACATACATCGTCGCTGAACTACGGGGGTCCTGAGTTTGAACCCTGACTTAAGGACATTTCCCCAGAGCACCTCCGCACCCTCCCTCCTCCCTAAATTTAGTTCAGACATGTTACAGACTAAGACTAACAATACATATATCCTTGGAGAAAGATATAGATCACTGTGCGCGTCAAATGTGTTCCATTCAAAGTGGTTTGGCCTATAATGCGGTCTTCATTTACAGCTACAAATCTCTTCTGATTGACCAGTTGAAGCTGATAAGCACATTATTGGCTGCGTAGTGATCTGTGGCCTCTGAGTTCTGTGACCACTGACATCATTAACTGTGTAGGAGCAGCTTCTTTTCAGATAAAGGGAACAGTAACAAGATGGTGGACGCATTTCTTGAGGCTGATTTGTCGATAGAAACATATGGTACAGAGGTTGTTTCCTTGGTAACCAGGTGGCTGGAGCAAAGAAATAAATACATCAGCACGAGCTGTGTAGTCCAGTGGCCTGTAAGGACCAAAGATGAGAACTGCACACTAATGAAGTCAGGCTTAAATAAACTTATTTGATTGACATTCTAAGTCAGCTGCTAATTGTCATAAAGTGAGTTAAAATTGCAATTGCATAAATTGCACAGGAACATCAGTAAAATTGTGAAATATCAGCGCAATTTAAAATGACTATTTATCATTAAATATTTTAGAAATGTATTTTATTCCTGTGATGACAAGCTAAATACATGACACATTTCGGAGCATATTTATATTTTCATAAATGGAAAGTAAACAGCATTCGTCAATTTTGATCATTTCAGTGCATCATTCCTGATTGGGAAAATATGAATTAATTTCTTTCAAAAATATTTTATTGCCTCTAGTGTTTTTTTCTTTTGGAAACTGCAGTGATATGTACTTGTTGGTACATATTTTGTGTTTTGCTAAAAAGTGCACGTTTATGACGCGATACCAGTTAGCTTAAATGATACAAATCCTGCAGATATGCTCTGCAATAAAGATTAAACCTTAGCATTAGCTTTGTTTGCCTGAAGACTATAGAAGACTTGGAGGCTCTTACATCCTCGAGACCGAGTCTCAAAACACTTGGCCTGTCATTCAGTGGGGATTCGGTGGCCTTTTGCCGTGTTTGACTAGGGAATGTGGGTCCAAAGCCTCCTCCACTCATCCATTACATTTGAGAAGGGCTGGAAATCCGGCTACAGGGTAGCAATAGGACTCTGAGCTGCTTAGAGAAAGCCCAATCTCTTTCTGCTACTTCAGCTGCAAAATGGGCAGTCTGCTAACAGACACACACAAACACACACATAAAATATTAAACATAACGGCAGCTTTCTGTGCCAGCAGCATTTGTCAAAACTTTTACTTCACCATTTGATTCTACTATAACCCTTTCATTGTACTGTATTTCTCATTAAACTTTTACACCTCGTTTGGAACGGATTTTGACACGGATACCAATAAATGCGGCTTTTAAAACCTACAATCGCCGTTACTAGCAGCAGGAACCGGGCGGCTTCATTAGCTCAGCCACCCACATCAATACTGAGCTCATAGTGTTGTGCTCATAAAGGCATTTATAGGTGTTGTGTTAGTCGCTGTCTGTGGATAGCTGGTGCAGGAATGAGAAACAGTCATAGGAAGCGCTCACGTGAATCTTCAGAGCTTCTTACTGGGCAGAGACTCAGAGGCTGAAAGGAGTCTGGCCATTTATTATTTAATTAAACCTGGCTGAGGTCATGCTGGTTCATTAGACAGAAGGTTATTTCAAAGAACAAGGGAGGAAGAATCTCCTTAGGGATGCAGAAGGCCAAGGAGAAACCGGAGCTACAGCATGAGCAACTGAACCTCTGCCGATGAATGTAACAGATGTTTTTTAAAGCAAACTTTGGAAGACAGGAATGTCAGTTTTAACAATACAACAAAAGAATCTGACTTGTTTTGTATGTACTGAGCTGAGAGGGCATATGCCTACCAAGGGCAGTTTCATCTGTGTGTCAGTCAAGGAGAATAAACATTGGTCAGCACTCTTTTATTTGCTCTATCTGCTCACCTCAGTCTGTTTAAAATGAAAAGGCTTTGACTAAACAGTTGAATTACCACGGAACGTGCAGCTTCTTCTTTCATCCTTGTTTATTTGTTTGAAGGTTGCAGCCTTCATTTTTGCCCTCAGCCTTTCAATGTTCTCTGTGAAATTCCCAAAGCTCAGGTAAAACCAGGCTTTTTCTTTATCTTGATGGAAATCTTTGCATGTTCAGCTCTTTCTGGATATTTATTCATATTAAGTCCACTATATAGTGGCATACGGACCCTATCCTTTTGATGTGCAATAGGAAACACTATTGCATGCCGATTTACTGTATGATTTGTCCATGAATAGTATTTGCTCTTTCTTCTATATGTTGGTACAGTACAGTATCAACCCGATGGCAACCCAATTTGTATGCATTTATTTATTGTTATTATGGGGTATGGAGTGTAGAAAAAAAAAGTAATTTCATCTCTTTTTTAGATTAATAATAGAAAGATTTTTGGTGGCAGCGGACAGCCCTTGTGTTTTAAGCTGCTTTTTAATACTAGTCTAATTTTACTTGCTGGCACTTCTCCCAAACAACCTTTACTACCGTAATATTTCCTGAGCCACTGAAAATGAATACATTTATTGGCAATAAGTCCCAGGCATGCAGTGTAAATTACCTTTGATACATTTGCAAATTCTCCTTAAAAGGCTTAGATAGGAACATATAAACACGTCTGTAGCACCTTGGGATTGAATCGGAAGGAACTGATGGGTAACAAAGCAAGGGAGAAAAAAAAACAGTGTTACTTTAAAAACAAAATTGCATTACATACAGCAACGTTCTTTGGCTTTCAAGTAGATAAATTATATAAAATTATATATAAAAAAAAGTGTGTGTGTGTGTATATGTGTATACATATATACACACACAGTATGGATGGATATATATGTGTTCTAAAAGATGATTTCGATAGGGTGCTTGTTTGTATTCCTTACATTTCGAATGCAAATTGTCCCAGTTTAACTCATCATCGTTTTCAGAGGCCAGAGGTTCTTAGTGTTTGTTTACTCTTATGTACGCTTACTCTTATGTTTAATTATTCAAGATGTGTTATATCCCGTTCTGTTTATATCAGGTCTATAATTAAGGTGTCTGCCTATTAGGACACTGCTGGTTTTAAGCATTAATTGTCCTGAACATGTTGTTTAGGAGCTCTTCACAATCTCTCTCTCTCTCATTTGACTTGTCCTCTCATTTTCTTTTAATCATACCAAATCCAGAGCAGGTAAACAGACAGGGTGCTTAGAGCTCTAGGGAGAAAGACTCCTCGTCCCAGATACTAGAGCTGCTTTCAGTAAACTTCCTTATCCACACACAGATACTGTAGAAGTGTGTATACACTGTGTTAAGAAAAGCGATCCTTATTGTACACTGCTTATAAAAAAAGTTAAACTAAAGCAATAAAACAGTGTTTTTTAGTAGTCATTGTGCATGTCCTTATTCCAGATGTCAGTGCACGAGCTGTGGTAAATATAAGTGTGGGGCAGTATGCATTCGATTGCATTACCAGTACCAGATGTTCACCGGCTGTTTTAGAGCTGTGATAATGAGCATGGTATCAGCAGAAGGGGAGACTCCGGCCCACTCAAATGGAGTGGATCACCAGCAGCAGACCGCCCACTTCAGGACCAGAACAGATTTTGAACAGAGCTATTCCAGATAGCAAACCCCCACACAGTTGGATCGATCTCTCTGGCGTCCAGTCTTACCTTTTACATGCTTCTGTCACTAGTCATATTATTAATTTTAAGCAATTTCTTATGGTTTTATTCTAAGCATCATTCAGCTCATTGACCTCCTTTGATTCATTGCGAATAGATAGGAAGGCAAATTTTTCTTAGTGGACTAGCAAGAAACCAGGAAGCCAACATAGTAAACAGTAAAGCCATTTGAGCTTTGAAGATATTTGAGCTAAGTCCTAGTTGAAAACTTTTGATATAATTCAGAGGGCAAAAACCATCAAAGTTGAAGTACAAATTGTTAGGGATTTGAAATGCTCTTTGTGAATTTAAAATTGGTCAAAAACTTTGACTAAAAGAAAAATGTCCCAAAAAAAAGACATTCGAGATCTAAACGTCTTTGAAATACAGAATTGGCAGTTTTGAAAGATTATCAATTTTAATATTTGATACATTTATTTCATTAAAATTTAACACTAAAACCATGTTTTAGTTTGACAATTAAAAATCCTTTTTCTATTTTAATATTTTAAAAGGCAGTTTATTTCTATGATGGCAAACCTGTGTCAAGTGATCCTTCAGAAATCTGTCAATATTAATGGCTCTTATTATCTGCTTTTAAAAAAAAACTGTTCTGGAAACATTTATTTATTTTATTTTTGTTCTTTGAAAAAAAAAAAAAAAAAGTTTTTAGAAAGCATTATCATTGGAAAGCATTTAGAAAGCAATATTCTTCTGTTTGTTCGAGATATGACCTCAAGCATTGCTGTGTGAGGTAGCTCTCTCTCTCCTGACACATGTGACAGCTGCTGCTGAATCAGGCTTTCAGTGTTGAGCGCGCTTGATGTTTCAGCAGGGCATTTGTGTCCGATGCTTGTCATGGTGGATGCCTTCATGCGCCATCAGGTATAGGGGTAGATATTTTCCCATCACCTGGAGATTCTGTCATGCCAAGTTTCTCTCTTTTGGTTTTGTTTTGTTTAGTTTAGTTTTTTCTCTGTCAGAGAGGCTGAGCCTTCAGCCCATCAATACACAAGCTGGCACGTGAGTTATTGTGTAAGTTCCTGGCTCTAGTTAGGTAGTGAGAAATACTCTCTTTTTTTCTCTCTCTCACTCTCGCCATAGGCATCTGTCAGTGTTGGAATGAACAGGGACTCATCAGTGGAGTTCTCCCCTCAGAGGCCTGTACTAACATAGCCAGATGGAGCCTGGGCTCACTTGGCACCAGCCAAACCAGCACCCAGGCAATATGCAGGGAACTCAAGCATTTTATCCCCCCACTCTTGCTTTGTCTGACACACACGTTTTATTCTCCCACGTTTTTTTCCCATCTTTCTTCATCTGTGATGTTGGTTTACTACACCCCCAAACAGTTGGACAGTTCAAGGGCTTATGTGAACTCGCACGACTCTAAGCATGTAACAACTGTATAGTCTAAAAATATAGTTTTGTGCATTTTCTTTTTTACTTAAGGAGTTTCTACTTGATTTAAAAATCTCAATATCCATTTTGATACTGTAACTCAATGACATCAGACTGATTCTGTTAAATTCAATATTTTTGCTTATACAGTATAAAACTTAACTGTTACCATATAATGCATTTTTTCCTGATATAAAATATGCTTGTGTTCTAGTTTGCGTTTAAATGTTTGTAAAAAAATATTTTTGTGAAAAACATATATTTTAAATAACAGAATGTATCAAGCCTTCCACAAAAATTAATACAATTTTATAAAATTTAATTTTATTAATAATAATAAAAATACTAGTAAAACACTAGATATTAAAATATTATTATTTAAATGATTTCTGAAGGATCATTCAACAATAAAAACCGGTGTAAAAAAAAAAGAACTGTATAATATATATTTAAATCAAGCAAATGTAATTCAATTCTAATAATAGTTAGCAATATTGCTGTTGATTTCTGTATTTGTGGTCAAATAAATAAATGTCTTGCTAAGCATAACCTTTAAAATGTTACTGATCTCAAACTTTTGAACAGCAGTGTATTATACCGTATAATACTGGAGTATTATATAGTGCATGATGGGACAATAAACACCTTGATTGTGGTACGTTGGACATAGCTTGGTTGCAGTTCTGTGTTCAAGCCAAGACTAATTCCAAAACAATTTCTGGATGTCGTCCCTCATATTTTACTTCACAAACATAACACACTTTGATATCATTGAAACGTAAAAGCCATAATTGAATGAGCTGGATGTTTTCTGGAAAATACCTTACAAAGGCCCTTGAGTAGTGTGTGAAGTTTTTGACAAACACTGCTTTAATTTTCCTTTCCTCTCTTCTCTTTTCCCTGGACACACATTTCTTTTTTTTTCTCTCACTTGAAACCTCAAATACCATGAATTTGCAGTTCTTAATATAGCAAGGTGCCTTAGATGTTTGTGAGTGGAGTGTGTGAGGATACGTACATGCGTGTCTGTGTTGGAGTGCCTGTAATTAATATCAAACCACAGAGCCAGTCCCGAGGCAGGCCAGAGCAGCTGTGCAAGTGTCTTCTTCTGATGTTCTAATTATTTCACCCTCTTCCCTGCTTTGCACTGTCACCTAAATGAGTTTCCTTGCTCTTCTTAAAATCCAATCGAAAGTCAGGAATAAGACTTTTGATAAACTTTTTACCCCCCAGGAGTTAAAAAGCTTTATTTACATTCTTAGATAAAGAATGCAAAAAATAATAATTTATTAATATTATTATTATTACCACTGCTTGTTTCTTGTCAAGATATTAATGAGACAAGTAGAGCACATCAAACCAGGCATTCTGTTACAGTATATTCTGCTTTTTAAAATCGATGCAACAGTCAAAATTCAAATAAGTCAGTTCACCATTTCCCAGCATGCACTGTGCACTGGGGCATATATAATTCTGCACTGTTTGTCAACTCTTTGCCAGATTTATTTGCACAGTTGTGGTTGGTTTTGTTCAGAACGCGCAGTGATTGATTTGCTCCAGTTAAAGGGCTAGTTCGCCCAAAAAATGAAAAATTGGTCTTCCTTTGCTCATAATTTTCTTATTTTCGTAGTATTTTCCCCATATTATGGAAATCAATGGCTACCAGCAACTCCTTGATAGCAACATTTCCTTAATCTTAGACCTTATAATTAGAAGTTTGACACAAGTTGATGCAACCTAGAAATATTTTTAAAATTAATCTAATTGATAAAATTATGGAAAATCACGAGCATATTTTATGTATGTAGATGTAAAGTGTTCCCTTTTTATTGTATATTTAATTTATGAAATTGATATGATTTTTAATGAATGAGTAACTGAAAACTGTTTGTAATGTCATGTGTTGTGAAAGTCGTTTTGTGTTACCCAACCTCATGTAGCATTCAAGAATTATATACTACTTTTGCACTAAACGCTTAAAAACTTTCTTATTGTAATTAACATTGACTAAAACACTGTTCACAAGACTGTTGTGTTACATACAAGCTATTTTACGCACATTTTTTCCCTATTCCTTGACTTAATGCGCTGAGGCTTCATTTAACAGCTATTGACATGAGACACTGAGTCATAATTATTCTCGTATAGCATTTGTGGATGCATGTATAATTACAGCACAATGAAAAACGGAGGAAAAATGTTCAACTCCAAAGTTTATTACCATATAATTCGTACCCATCATTTGGAAGGATGCTGAGCATGACAAATCAGTGTCACTTTTTTTTTTCCCTCTCATTTTAACCCAGTGTACATTTTACGTATTATGGGCTCCATATGAGAATATGAGATTCAGTTGTTCACAGCATGTGCATATAGCCTATATATGTAAATAAATCAATTAAATAAAAAATTTAAATTTATTAATATTACTACGATGTGTTTTGTTATTGAACAGTATGGTCTCCATTAAGTGTCTAAAAAAGCTTTTTTAATGGTTGTGCAAATGAGCTCTGATGTTGATCTAAGTTGTTATCACTAAAACGCCCTTTTAGATCAGTAGATCAATCTGATCTCACTGCTTCAGCACTGCTTCTGCGGAGTCCAAATCAAATCCATCAAACAAGTACATCAAAGGGGTCAAGACATGAATGACTCGAAACACAGCTTACTACTAACATGCTGGCTTCACTTGAGATTAGATTCAACAAAATCTAAACTGATAACTTCCACTCGACAAAATACTTGATAGTGGCGTTTTGCATGGTACTTCTTGAAATAAATAGAAAAATCTAATCTGATAAAAAATAAATAAATAAATAAATGCCAGCGGTTAGCGTTATTTAAAAAGCAGAGATAAGAGGACCGGTTCTAAAGGTGTTTGAATGCTCTGGAGGAGGCTGGGTGATAAGCAGGGAATTTGAATGCTTTGCTTATCAATGTTTCATTTTGAAAGGGTGTATCATAAGTCACATCACACTTGTGGCGGCTGGAGCTCTTGCATGTATTCAGAGCTCGCACTGTGGTCAGGCTCTGTTACATGTTGGAGTGAATGTATTGAGGCCTCAGCGGTCTAGATTTAAACACAGAAATAGAAAAGCAGAACTGTGTGCCAGAAGCAACAAACTAAAGAGAGCAAAAGGTCATATGCTCTTTCCTTACTATAGTTTATACAGTGATATTGTGAAATATTAAAATTTAAAAGAAATGTAATTTATTTTTTACAGCCATTACTCCTGTTATTAAGATCACATGTGATCAGAATCATTCTAATATGCTGATTTTCTGATCAAGGAACAGTTATTATCATTGGAAAACGTGTTGTTGTTGACTTTTAACAAAGCTTTGATCATATTTAAACATATTTAATGTGTGCTCACAAAATTTAAAAAATGTGTTAACTGTAATAGTTGAAATTGTGCTATACTCTGAAATGGCACTACGGCTACACGGAGAGACACAGAGGAGACAAATTGTTGAATAAAGTTTTTCTTTTCATACAAAAAGTATTGTCATAGCTTCATAACGTTACAGATTGAATCACCGATGGCAGATGGATTATTTTTTTGACGATGTCTTTCATACTTCTCTGAGACTTGATGGTGTTCATTACTTGGCAGTCAATGTCACAGTCTCAAGCCCCTGCATGTGTGTAAATGATTAATGCAACATTTTTCATTTTGGAGCAGTGTAACCCTTTAATAACTAAAAAAACTAAATGCTGTCCTTCAAAAGTTAACGTTTTATTTACCGTCATTTAGCTTCTTTTTTTTGTTTTTGTTACAGCTTAGGTAACAAAATCATATCGTCTGTCTCCTTAGCTCGGTCTTATAACTGCGGTGACAGCATGGCAGGCTTGAGTGTTGTATTTACCAGTGGCTCCATTCATTCTTCATCTTGGTAGAGAACTTACTCTAAGCTTATCCCCTGCAGTACGGTTACCAAGAGGAAACATGTCACAACCTCATGTCAGTATGTCATGGTGTTTAGCTATTTGTATGTATGCCATAATAGAGAGTAAGTTGCTGCGGCTGGGTAGATTTGAGCAAAGCTGCTAAAAAGGCAGCACAAGTCTTTTCAACTATGTTCTCTGTTGGATTTCTCTGTTGGATCTTTGATTTATGTTGTGCAATAGTCAACTCATTTTATTCGCCTCTTCTCACATCTGCCGACATCCGCTGAAATTGCATGTTAAAAGTTAAAAGAACACCTGTCACAGGCTTGAAGTTGATGGCAACATAAACATGAGTGCATGCACAGCTTGAGTCAAGTTGCTAGAAGAGGCCCTTACACTTCTTCAGGAAGGAAAAAGAGAAATTAGCTTTCCATGCATCTCCACTCGTGTTTTGAAATGAGGAGGGTCAGAAGAAGGTGAGCATAAGAACGCCAGACGAGTCGAGCTATCTTTTATTTTCAGGGTTGTTGACACCAAAATATAAATTATTTAAGGAGGCAACGCCGACCAAAAAAAAAAAGGAAGTAAGAGAAGTCTCAAAGTCAACACGTTTGTGTGTACAAATTGCATGCACAAAACCTGAAGGCTAGAATGCATGATTTGTTCAGATTTTAAAACAATATACTGTAGGCAGCATGCACTTGCCTACTTTGAAAATCATTACATAAACAAACTTGATCATCATACCACTGAGTTTCACACACTTCCAGGCTTTCCAGTCATAACGAACACAAAATTCTCATGGAGAAACATGTCCCCCGTTGATACGGAGACACATGACAAATTAAATCACAACGCCTATGTGTTCTAAAATCACCTCTAACTAGTGTTAACAGTCTGTACCTAAAATTTACTACACCATTTCCTGTGAAATCCAAAACGGCGGCACAAATCTCAGGAAAAGGCATTGTAGTATTCCCGGATTATTTTAGGCAAGACAGCACTGCTCGCTATTTTAGGGTATATTGATACTATAGATCCTAGTCTTGGAATTGTAAATGTTTTATGTTTATTAGGGGTGTAACGATTCGCGTATTGTGTATCGTAATATTCATAGTCATTTTCCAAATCATCAAAGTGATCATTTTTATCTCCTTGTTACTGGAGACTTAAGAGAGCAGAGCACGTGCGTGTCATTATTTACTTGTTTGGAATGCACTTGTCAAGTGGTGCGATGTAATTTCCTCATTATCTTCAGCTGGGATGTCCCTGTGTTAACGAACTTTGCGGTGTGCGTCAGCAGATTCGTTAAGGGACAGATGCATTGCATAAAAAAAAAGTTTTATGCATATGAGTTTTTATATATGAGCATGTTTTAAAAACATATATAAAATGTATGTTTATTTGCAACAGTAATGCTATCTCAACAATAAAACTACACTTATGACACTTAAAACAGCGACATCTGCTGACGCACATCATGTTGCGTCCGTTATCACAGGAACATCCCAGCTGAAGATAATGAGGAGATTACATCGCACCACTTGACAAGTGCATTCCAGACAACTAAATAATAACACCATGTGCACTGCTCACTCAAGTCCCCACTAACAAGGGGATAGGGATGATCCCTATGATTTGGAAAATGACCATGAACCGTACGATACACAAATCGTTACACCCCTAATGTTTGTACATGTCCATTTGTACGTGAGCAAATTAGGTTATCAAAATAGCACAGTTTATCCTTCCATAGGTGTACCTGTACATGCAGATATGATTAATAAACACTCATTTCCACACCACATCATATTTTTTTGTAAACTTGCTTGTTAGCTCACCTTGTACAGTGTTGCAGGGCTCATGTACGAATCACGTGAAACTATCTTAATAAACCAGAGTTGAAATAGCACGTTTGCTTTATCTTAAATTTGCTTTTGTTACCAATATCAGGTTAGATTTAGGGTAGGGTGCTATATTAGTTTTAAATGCAATGGAGCATTAACCTTGTAGTGCCACTTAACAAACAATCAACCCTAACCCTAATGTTGCCAGACAGGATTAAGGTTTGGTTTAGGGTTACTTGCAAGTAATCACTGTATGCATAATTTATTGTTACAATAATAAGGACACATTCAAATAAAGTGTTACCATGTTTTGCAATCCAATATGAACTCAAGTACATTGTATTGACATTAAAAATACGTACACAGCAGTTATGGCCAACTAAAATAATGTGGGACATTTCACTTTGAACCTGTTGCAAAAAGTGTAAGAAACAACGTAATATAATTTTGCAGAAATGTCGCCGTAGGCCCTTATTTTTCAGAAAGCCTGGGTTGTAGTTTCCTTAAATTGTGTTACGTATCTGTACACATATAATGGGTCTGAATTACTTTCCCTTTTTTTCCTTTTATCCTCTTACTTTCATCATTTGAGGATAGTGCATATGCCAGTGTCTGAAAGTAGTTTCCAGACATGAAATCAGACCCTCTCTTGGCAGTGTTAATAAGTGCTATTCGATCAGCTCAGAGACAAGGTTATTGCTGAACCAATCCGGTCAAGATGAAAAAGAAAGAAAAAGGTTGAATATTATAGAGAGGGATGATCATTTTACACTGAGATTGAAGAACAAATATTGTATTAACATAAGTCAATTCCTTAATAAAAGCGCATTATAGCCATTTACACTGAGGTATGTAAGTCAATATTCTAATACTTATATTTGAATCAGATTGTAAGAATGAATATTAATGTAAACTTTTCTCAAGCTCCATGCGCAATAAAACTGACCTATTCGTTCACATTAACCGCACAAAGAAAGGCTAGTGACAGAGATGCCTGAGATGTTCCTAGAGTCCCTCTCTTGTCTACGTTTCCCAGCATACTGCCAGGTTGACCGGGGGTGCAAAACTACAGAGAAAATGGCTCTCTGAGAGCACTTTAGAGTACCTGTACCCTCTCACAATTCTCTTCACTCAATTCAGCAGATCACAGCAGGTGAATGCTAGCCTCTGTGCTAAAGATAATGGATACTTCACTAGTGCACTGTCAGGCTCATTGGAGGATGCCTTGTGATAATAATAGTTTAAACCGAACAAGTTGATGTAACGTCCGTTGGTCTTAACTTGAGTGTGACTTGGTGTTAGGGAAATGGCTTGGCACTTTGAATACCCTTTCACACCACTAAAAATCAATTGACTCTGCGTCGTCAGGTTGAAAGTGGCCACGGGTATGATCATGTACAAAATGGTCAAAGGAAATCCATAGTTTCTGCTTTGTTTGAGGTCCAGGAAATTGGCTCTCTCAAATGTCAAATCTTCAATGCCAATCGATGCCCCCCCTAGTGCTTTTAAAAGTTTAGTACGTAAGCCACTTCATACTTTAAACAAACCCCGCCTTACTTTCTGCGTTCTATGATTCATGCAACAGTAATACAGTGTGACTTACATACACTATTTCCAGTTACTTTGTCTAATTTAGCTAAGCCACCAAAAAGCATGCGTTTCCAAGCAACACCGTTTAGCGGTGGTGTGTTTCTTAATGAATCAGTGTTTTGAACCAATCTGTTAATTGGCTGAATCAATAATTCAGTGGCTTGTTTCAAAGTGAAAGAATCTTTAACCGATTCATAAAAGCAACGTGCTGGTGTAACAATGTAACCTGCAAAAATACAGTTGATGTAATGTCTCAATTTGTGGATAAATGCATAAACAGCAATTAAAACTTATCGTAAATTGTCCATGCTGGCTAAGGCTATGATTTGCCTCCCTTTAGACTAACAGATGAATTCCAACATATCAACAGAACAGCTGAGAAGCCAGAGTAAACACAACATGATTAAACACAGTAACTTGCTCTAAATCTCCAAATGCCTGTGCGAGTAGCCTGGGAACATACACCAGATCTCATTCCTTTTAATTAAAGGTTCTCATGATAAACTATCAGGTTGCTTTAATTGGTATTTATGCATGCTGCCTCGGTACTGTTGTCTGTTACATTTCCCATTATGAAATTATGAACTCCATAAATGGGTTCACATGGTTTTTGTGGTTGTGATAAACACACCAAAGCCTGATCATTAGCGGCGCATAGTTAAATGCGCATGTTCTTCTCACATTCTGCAAGACTCTGACAGCTGGAGGCCTGGTATTTATATTTATCTGTGCCTGTAAAGCCGCCTCTTAGTTCGAATGATCTACACCTCCTTCAAGCATCCCATCCCCCTCCCCCATTTGTTCCTGCTAATTAATGAGTGTGGTGCTAATTAAAAGCCAGGCAACACTCAATACATTCTGGGTCCTCGAGAAATATTAACATTTTCATTCGCAGGTCTCCGAGACTAATGAATATTCGATTGCAAAATTTTCAAGAAAAATGACAGGGTTGGGAGAAGCATGAAAGTGACGAGACGACACGTATGTTATTTATAGGCATATATTATCCAGAAGAAATGTATGATTTCACGCAGGGCTCATGGAGTTAGGAACAAGAATAGAAAATTAGTAATGAAAGATTTGACTGTAACCCAGACATCGTCACACGCGGCCGAGACGTGTTTCAGTATTTCATGTTGATATAACTGAAACACTATGCCATGTGCATGAGAGGAAAAAGCTTTGTACGAAAGCAAAGGCCGTATGCTGAGCAACAGGAAGCCTCCTACTGCGTTAAACATGTATCATCTTTCCACATAAATCAAGCCTGTGAACAAAATGTCTGTGTGGGGCGAGAGAAAAAGAGGCAAAAGGCCCGAATCTGGTCTCTTGGGTACAGTTCCACACCTCCACCTCTTTCCTTCCACTCCCCACTTTTAATTGCAACTGTTTGCCAATTGCCACAGCTCATAGTGTGCCCATAATGACTGTTCCTCGCAATGCAGCCATAGCACTTGATCGCTCTTTTAATGATCCACCTTCTGTAAATTTGTACTGCTCTAGTTTCTTATCTCACAGATCTTTATCAGCTCCACTTGCCTGCAGACACATTAATTGGGGAGAGATTAATTGACCACAGATCCTTCAGGCATGACCTATGCGCTATGTAAAGCACAGTCACCCATTTGCGCTGCTGATTTGATTACTGACTCGCAGTCCTCTTTAGCTCACTGTGTGCAATTAGTGTAAAATCTTTACTAGCGACACATATGACAGTTACATTCAATTAGTCGTATGCTGATTTCTAATATATTGATAATCGTTAACATCAGATTAGACAAGAGCGTAAAAATGATAGCACAGTGATGCTATTTATAGTAGACCCTGTCTATTATCATTTCTGCGTAAATCATTCGTAAAATCGTGCTTATGTTACTTAACACGTTAACAATTTACATAAGAATGGTTTTATGAACAATTTGTTCTGGTGTTTCATGAATGAGGCCCAGTGAATATTTGTTGCTGTTCGTACGCTTAGGATTTTGACTGGGAAAAGACAATTACTCAAACGTATTCAAAATTATTCAATTTCATCAGTTTTCTGTGGTTCTCCTGGTAATAAGGGAAAAAAACGGAATGATACAGAAAGTAAGTCTGTTTCATGAACACAGCAACACATTTGTAACACTGCTTGATTTGTACAGGACGAAAAGAAAGAACGTTCACTTCAGAAAAGAAGATGGGAAATGTGGTGAATTGGTGAACTGGGACTTTTATCAATATGCTTGTTGTGTTTGCGAGGTACTGACTGTCAGTCTGTCCATGAGTGTTGGGAATGAATACTGCAAATTAAAAATCATCGTCATGCCAGTAGGTGGTAACAAGTGGCTGTCTTTAAGTAGATTTACTAGTTCGTTTAACTGATTCGGGGGGGAAAACGTAATCATTCTAGATGAATACAAGCAGCGGTCTTTATTATTGTTGTTGGCAAAGCAAAAACATATTGTCTAAGGGAATTTTCACACCTGGCTTGGTTGGCGCATTTCTCTCTTGGTTCAATTCATTTTGGCGTATATGAACAAAGCAATCACACTACCAAAATAATGGGCCCAAGATTGCCTGAGTAAGGTAGTCTCAGCCCAATTGAAAACTAACTCTAGAGTGGTTGTTTGTAGTAAGAAAGCAATCTGACCCAATGGACCAATGAACCAAGCTACATTATAATTCATAATGTGGGTGAGCACATTTATTATTTGAGCTGAAAACCGAGAAGCAGCTTTTCTCATGGCTTTTCTTTGAAACAGGTGTATTGTGGGAATGCTGTCCGGACGGAGACTTCATTTTGATTGATATGCATATAATTTTGTTTTAAAGGTGCCATAGAATGTAAAACTGAATTGATTTTGGCATGGTTGAATAATAACAGTTCAGTACATGGACATAACATACTGTGAGTCTCAAACACCATCGTTTTCTACTTCTTATATAAATCAAGTGTTTGCAAAAGACGACTGAAAAACGGTCAAATTCCAACACAACACAGACTGTTAC
>JAUCMU010000024.1:6721018-6752158 GCA_032275025.1 Enteromius treurensis
GCTACATACCTTCTATGTACATATCAGAGAACAATTTAAAATATTCTCTCAATGCATTCTATGGCACCTTTAATGTTTTGTTTATTTTTATGTAGTATGTATTTGTATATTTTTGTTTTAGAACAAAACAAATAATCTACAGGTGTGAAAATGACATATATCATATTGTGTGTATAAATATCTGAGAAAGCTGCTGGTGCAAGCAAATGTGCAGTATTTATTTATGCTGCATATAATATCAAAAGATTGGGTGTTTAATATGTATGTCTTTTTCAGTTGAAACTTGGAAACGTACAGCCTAAGCAATATGCAGCAATAAATTGAGCTCTTGATCCTCTGTAAAAGGATGAAATGTGCTGCATAACCAACAAAGGCTTATGCTATCTGCTTAGGCTCGTGCGCATGGCATATGCATATGCTCTGTTTGTACTCTGCCATTTAGAGCCAGGGACATTTTTCTTTGTCACATTGCTCTCCTGACTCAACCAGCTGAAAGCGGGATTAGCCTCCAGTGTCTTTGAAAAGTCAAGAAGTGAGGGGAAAAATGAGGATAAAGTGATGACAGGATGGAGAGAGTGAGAGGAAGAGCGAGACAGGCAGAAACACATGGGCAGTTACATGAGCTAGAGTGCTGGAGAGAAAGCAAAACAGCTTGGCTGGGAGGGACATGGCATACATATTTCATATATAAAAGACAAGCATTTCATTTCCATATTTAGTGAACACCGAGAGAGCTTATTCAAGCAGTCAGGGCTTTGCTGAGGTAGAAAATCAGCAAACTCGCTGTGCCCATGTATTTCCAAATCAATCTACTGCCATCTGCAACAGATGCATGACATGGCACGTCTGGGTTTCCCATCTGATTTCCAGAAAACCCACGGACATTTTTCACTCTGATTGGCTTTTCCACATCTAGAAGCTTCATTGTTATCAAATGTACCGGGACCAGTCTGGCCTCTAAAAGTGTTTTAATTAGAGTGGAGGAGTGACCAAGGGGTTTAAAGTAATATTTCAGGTTTCATTTAAGTTGAGCTGAATCAATAACACTTGTGACAGTGTTGATTAGCACAAAAATTAATTTCCAGTTGCCTTGATTACAGTAGGGTGTTAATTTAATATTATTCATCATCGTGGTATGTATTGATATTTTAAAATAGCTTTCATTTTTATGCTAGTTTTCATTTTAATTTCAACTTTTAACATTAAGATTTGACTTTTTTTAAATTGAAAAGTTCTTTTCACCCTTATTTTAATTAATAATTACAATATAATTACAGAAAAATTAAAATGCTCATTATTTCATCAGAATAGCCAAAAATGCGCAGTATTTTCCGCCACAACGAACAAGCCTATTACAGTGCTTAACCCCTGTGAAAATACATTGCTTTAGATAAAAGCATCTGTTAAACTGCTTACTAATTGTGTCTTTCTTTTTTTATATCCTGATCAGGTGTAAAGAGGGTTTCCAGGGCATTCGCTGTGACCAGTTCCTGCCCAAGACTGATTCCATCCTGTCTGACCCAAGTGAGTGCACTTGCTTTTTTGCTTTAATAAACCAAATGCATGTAAACGCATACATTTTTACTCTGCTGTGTCTGAAGTTAATAGAAAAATACCACTTGTACAGTCTATGGATTATACAGCCCTTTTGAAATTGTTTTGAAATGAGTGTGCAGGGTCACTGATGTGAATAGAGAGAAATGGCTATATAACTTTCAGCTTCTAACCCAAATGAATGCTTAACCTCTGTGGACCATAATGCATTTATGCATTCATTTGCCAATAACAACAAGGCTTTGCAGTTTGCAGTCTTACAGGCGCTGTTGTCATAGAAACCTTGTCATTACTAAAGTGTCACAACATTTTCATATTTTTCTGACAGGAACAGATTTCTAGATTTTCCCACCCACTCAGCTAATGGTCGTATATTCCACGCATCTACCAAACCTGAATGATGTATACAATTTTAGCGAATAAGGCAGTGAGTGTATACTCTCACATGCCTGGAAAATGCTCCTGAGTGTGTGCGTGAGCACACATGTACAGGTAGTGATTGCATGTTATTTGAAGTGAGTAAGCCCACTTGATGAGTCACGAATGGAGCATGAAGATGAGGGGTTCTGTTTGTTGATATTCTCATACAGATCTATCAGTGCCGCTTTATTATGAAAGATAATAAAATAAGCTGCTCAAGAATTCTGCCCAATCATGGTAATTGGTGAATCCTACCAGCTGTGGAATGTAACGCATGCACCCTTGTACTGAACAAAAACCAACACATACACTTCGCGTCCACACTCATATGCCACATATCACAGGATAACATTCATATTTAATATCCAGAGAAAGTATTAGTACAGCACATTGATCTGTTTTATCATATACCCTCCGATTCAAAGAGAAGATTTTAAATCTATTTCCAGACTAAAATGTAAGTCTGAGCTGTTTCAGCTGTAATAAACTTAAACTAAATGATCCTAATGATGTCAGTACCTTTGTTTTGTCTCAAAATGCACCAGTAATGTTATTTCTAAGACACATTTTCTAATTGAACAATGGCCTAATCCTGGCTTAGTCTAAGACCTGTCTGTGATGCCAGGCCAAAAACTGAAATGAATGCAGAATATAAGATATAGAGGGAAAAAAAACAAATGCTATACATATATTGTATTTTCCTTAATGCTTCCAATTGTCTAAAGGAATTGCAAAAGTCAGGTTACAGTGCAAACGTGCCCAGAAAATCTGCATGGGACAATTTCTCATTTTGTAAGCCTGATTTTGAGTGCCAGGATGTGGAGGATCCGGCGAACTGCCACTGACATACTTTACTAGGACTATACAACATCACTCCATAACTGCAATCCAGTTCCAAAAACCTCATTTACGTACAAAGGAAGCATGTTTGTGTTGCAAAGAAAGACAATGACTTAATTTAAATACATTGCAGATCTATTGTAGCATATTTAGCACTCCAACAACAAAGTTGTTGATGGTTTATGAATTAACTGCAAGTTTTTTTTGGGGTTCGCATCCAACAAAGTCCCCCCGTAGCATGATGATATACATTAGTGTGTGTTCAAAAGCAGCATTTTGCTCTGGTCTGTTTCTGTTTCTGCTACTTCACTTGAAGGTTAATGAACATCACTGTAATCTTCTGAATGGCACCCTGACAGAGTTTGGCACAGATTTGCTCCACAGGTCTGCCAAGTCTTAGCCACTTCTTATCACTTTTGGCACAGAGACTAGGAGCCACCTATTGGGCAAACGAAAAATAGAATTAAGCACAGCAGAGTAACCAATTTCAGACGTGTCACAACAGCAAATTGTGAATAATGAGCTTACCACTCAATTCAGACAATAATAGCTCTGTTGAAGGAGAATTTAGTGCCGTGACAAATGGCTATTGTGAAATAAAAGCTGCACACATATTTTATGTTGGCCAACTAAACATGACACATCGTTTTATACATGTGACCCTACACGTACAGGTCACGCACACAGGATGACTTACTGAGCTTTTACAGCTCTTAAATATTCTGGTATCCCTTCTGTTCAGATGGTGCTCTTGCCTTTCCGGATTCACACCATCTTCATCAGTTCAGAAACAAATGTAGACAGGCTTTCAGTGTTTAAATTTTGAGATGCCAGTAATGGGTTCACTGACAGGACAGGCACACACATAGCCAAAGTCTCTCTCCTGTACTGGCGCTCTTAAAAGCAACATTCAATGAAGACAGGGACACCCAGGGTCACGGTGTCCTTGAGTTACACAGCTAAGCCTTTCATCAAACATCTCTCAACCTTTTTCCCTTTCTGTTGTGTCTCTGTCCCTCCAACCTCTAGCTGATTGTCTTCATGGGTAACGATTACAACAATAACGACACCGTAATGGAGATTTCATCAAAAATGATTTCGGCCATCATTTAATCATCCTTCTTTCCAGGCCTGCAGGGTTTTATTTCTTCTGTCCATGAAATGAAAGTCACAGGGGTCCAGAACAACAAATAATCTTCTTTTTGCATGTGTTTCGCATGTGTTTTTTTTTTTTTTGCGTGGGTAATATGTATTTATTTAAATATTATTTTTGGGTAGCAAGTGTTTTAATATTCAATTTAAAAGTTCTACTGCTTAAACTTCACGATGACCTTATTTCAAAGGTTGACGTGACTAAATGTATTCTGGGTTAAGTTCAAGTTAAGCATAAAAAAAACATCTGTGGCATGTGGGTTATTACAAATTTTTAGCTCATCCCTCCGTTTGTCAAATAGAACAGGAAATGCATTTGTAGTAATGCACTTACAGTAAAAGCCTTAGAAGCTAGATGGCCTGAGGTTTTGAAAGCAGCATATTTTTGTAAAAATACTTTTATTAAAATTTTAGTTTCGGATGTAATGTTGTCTAAATTGTCTTTTGAGTGGGGGTACGTCTAGGTGGAGTCTCTGTAGTTATATAATTTGTTTTTGTGTAGAATTTCAGTTTATGAATAGTTATTTGCCATCCATTCCTAGTACCTTTGCAGGGTAAGATAAGGTGAATTTAGATCTTCTTTCATCTTCATTCTTCTGCCTTTTGCTTGCATCCAAATACTCCATTATGTCTCACAGTGTCATATATATTCATCAGAGCACCTGACCCTGGGTCAAGAAGAACATATATTCTGAATTATTACAGTCATTTTGTGAATGGCAACAAGGATCGAGCAGCCAAAGTCAAACATTTGCAAGATAAAACACTACATGTCTACACTCCAAGTGAATTATGAATTTTCTTTTTATTGGAAGATAAAGCAAGACATGTAATGAAACATGCATGTCTCCATCGTTGACCCCTCTGAATATGATTTGAAACAAATTCATTTTCATCTGTAGTTTAAGCTAAGGTATCGCTCACTTTCTTGATCTACCGTCAGTTCTTGATTTGTTTGATGGAAAGAAGTACACACTATAAAGGCAAATACGCCTTTCGCTCCTTCACAGTAGATTGAACAGGATGTACGGTTTTCTCTTAAAACATCTTAGATTTGATGTGAATGTTCTCTTGCAACATCAGTTGCTATTGTGCATTGAAAGAGATAAAAAACATGAACACAGAAATTTAGTTCTTTGTCCTTTCACCCTTCTTGATCATCTTTGTTTTTGTACAGTTACCACACATTTAAAGTCAGGAATATTCAAGCAGTATTAACCTTTACAGCATTTTAACATAAATATACTTCATAAAACATATCATATTAATTTTAGTCAATTTTACTTTAACTGAAATGGCTCAAGTGAGGGTCCTTCCAATTTGAGGGTTTCAAAATCTTATTAATGTGTCTTATCCTATCGTTGCATACATTTTTATCCTCGCTGTTTGACTTTTTCACAACCAAAAAGTGCATGTTATTTGAACAGGTGTCTATTTTGCCTTTCATCATCACACAACATACAAGGCAACATGCTAATGGATTGCAGTCACTAGAGGCAATTTACCTTACCGCGTGGGAACGTATAACACAAGCGTAAAGGGAAGCTTTATGCTGATTGCTGCAATTAATCTGTTGAGGCCCTGTGCTATTCTGCTTGTTCAAACTTGTAAAATATTCATCCAGGTCTGAGGTAATGCTTTCAGATGGGTCATTTACAGTGAGATCCAGATCTTGTCAGCCCTCTTCATAATGAAAAATATGTGAATTATATGCAGATTTTCACTGCGTTCTCTTATGTTACAGTCTCCTTGGCAACATGCCAGGTAGGCAGGGTTATAAGGGCTATTTTTCTTCTTTATGTATCTTGGCGGAAAATAAAATGCATGTAGCGAAGCTAATTTTTAACCTGTTGAGCTTCTATTAGCTACCTGCCTGGAGACGGTCATTTTGTTGCATTTTCCTGTGATAACTCAATTTAGCATCCATCTGGCATCAATTCAGGCAAATGTCAAGAATGTTCAATGCATCTGATTTACAGCAATCATGTACGACATGATTTATGCACTCAGGGTTTAATACACATCACCACTTTGTGGCGCGTACATTTCTATTCTGTTTGATTGACAGCGACCTATTAGCTCTCAATTTCACGCGCCTCCGAAGAGACCTGCCGTTTATTTGTGGAGTTATCTGTTTGTTATTGTTACTTCGAGGGCCTCCTCCTAATTTCAAAGCTTTACGAGAACAGATCCCTCATTTCGGTTGCCCAGATTCCCTGCTGATCACAGTGTCTGTTTACTGAAAAGTGAGTCAGTGGTTATTAGCAGTCTCTTTGTGATGATGGCTCTGCCAAAGGCAGCAGGTGAGAGGGGGTAAGTAATTGTCAGACTTGCTGATTAGAAAGGGTTCTCGCAGCCATGGGCTGCTTATATTTGAATTATTTCACCTATAAGAGCTTCTTGTCATCATTTCAGCCTCTCTGACTAGATGACAGTGTTATTGGCCTTTTGTAACTTTTCATTTAAAGGGCAAGTCACAGGCATGATTAGTTATCAAAGACAGTGGCATCGTGTTCATACGTGAATCTCGGTGCAGCAGATTATGTAAATCGGGTCGATATAATTTCTCTGCAATCACCAGGAAATGTCACCCACTCACTGTTACAAGCAACTTTAGATTCCTTGGGATCCAATTCCAAAATAATTCTTGATTAATTTCTCAGTTGACACCCAATTAAAGAGAACCATGTATTCTTTAAGCAAATAATATTTATAAGATATTATATTATATTTAGTGCTGGGCAATGATCACATCACAAATAAAAAGTGTGTACTTTGTATATTTATTATGTGTATATGCACACACACACATGCATGTATATATTAAAAAATATACATTTTTAAATTTATTATATATTTATTTATAATTAAATTCTGTAAATATATTACATAAATTAATGTAAATTCTATGAACATGTAAATATGTCTTAAAATATACGTAATAAATATACAGAGCACACAAATTATTTAGATATATATTGGATGTGATTAATTGCAGTTAAGCATTGCCCAGCACTGATTGGTTTTTCAAGAGATCTTAAAATGTCAAATTATATTTTTATATTTTGTACATTTTTTTAATAATTGAATTTAATGAAATGTAAGCTGCTAACCAGTGACGACTTGCAAATTGTTTCCAAATCTTGCCATGGCATATATATATATATATATATATATATGTATATATATTTATTCTATATATGTATATGTATATGTAAATTTTTTTGGCCCAGTCCACAATTTAGTTTCTTTGATTCTACAGAATGTCCTCTATCACTCAGTTTCTCAGAAAGTTTAAATCACGTCTTCTTTGTAACTAACAATCTCATTTTGTCTCATCTCATCTGTTCAAGGTCTTTACACACATCTGCGGCTTTTCAGATCTGTCTGTGCTGGCAGACCTCTTCCTCTCATTTCACAGTGCTGAATCCTGTCAGTCCTCCGGCCTCCTTAGTGTCTAAACATTATGAGGCTCTCCTTTAATAATTCTTCCTAAGCTTCTCAATCTCCCCAGCGTCCCTTAGTCTGTCAATCAGCCTCGTAGGCATCCTCTCCTCACCTTTATTCACAAGCCACGAGCACTTCAGAGTTATTACCCATAATTCCCTGGGAGGACCACAGCATCATCCTTACAATGACAAACAATGGGGAGCTGAGATAGTGCTGACAGGTACAGTCTGTCTGGCGGTTCATAAAAGACTTTTGTAACTCTGATGTAACATGAATAGCAAAGGAAAGTGAAGACAGAAGGGAAGGGAGGAGAAAAGGACAGTAATTGGTTCTGTCCTGCTGCGTCTGTCCACCAGCTGTCTCAGCGTATCCAATGATCATTTCCACCTCAGAATACTGGACAAACTTTGCCATTTTACTTGTAATGGCAGTTGTTACGACAAATGTCTCATTGTTACTGCTTAAACTGATGGTAAAACTGACCACCAAGTGAAAATAAAGGTCACGGCAGCGCTTCAGCAGAAGGCGTGTATGGCTTTAATAGAAGTGGATTGATGAAAATGGATATCTTAATGGCTCATTCTAGCACATTTGAAGACGCGAGAGCGTCTGATACCCCTCGCTCGATACGGAGACATACAGTACAATGATTATATCAAATGTGAGCAAGCCGTACTCACTTCTAACTTTGTTTGCTTACATTGGAGTACAACTTACACAGTCAGCCTGCTTTTGTCGAACAACTCTAGATTTTCTGTGGACGACGCTTTCGAGATATAGATTAGCATAGAACTAGATATCCTTTATATTAAACATGGCCTATTGCTTTTCATAGATTCCTCTGATCCTATTTGAGGCTGCAAATCATTTTTACTCACCCATATCCTTAGTATAGCTCCGGTTGAACATGACCTATGAGCCAGAGAGAGACCATTTTGCACCCACTATAGTCATTATTCATGACTGTCGGGATCCCATGGCCCTGCCTGTTCTCATCGCATACAGCTGTCCAATTTGGACTTTTTTTGTCTGGCTGTGTCATCTACCGGTATGTCATGAAACTGTCTCAAACGCTTGAGAAAAGATCCTTGAGACCATTTGTAGCCTTGGGCAGCTAAACTGATGAGTCACCCACATCCAGTGTGCCACAAAGGTCACAAAGGTGCCAAAAAAACATTTGTTTTAGTCAGTCCTTAGATGTGTCAGTGTGCATGTGTGTGTGCATTTGCTTCCAAAAGCATGGAAAGAGAAAGTCAGGTAAAGTGCTGTTTGACATCAGACCACAATGTTGATTAGAAGGTGGGTATTGCAGGTATTCCACCTGTAACACTGATTCATCAGCTTTGGTGAACTTTTTATTAGGGCTCTAACTTAGGCATTAATAGGATCTGTTGTTCACACAACTTGCAGATAAAATCCTGACAGCCTTCGTGAAATGAAATTAACGCTGCAGGTGCTTTGTGCTTCAGTGTGCTTATTTGAAATTGGATGTAGAAGAGGTTTACCAGTAATGGCATTCAATAATCTCTGAGGCAAAGGATTTCAACCTTGGCCTTACAGCCCCATCATTGGCTCAACAAAGACGCAGATGGGGTGTCTATGTTTTTGTGTGTGTGTGTGTGTAAATAAATACCGTCTCACAAGGCGCAGAAAAGGTGAATATGCGTGAGTTTCGTTTACTGAATGCTCTTAGGATGTGTGTACCATTTGCTAGCACTGTGTTAAGCAGGATTCAGCGTTCTTGATTACATTACATTGCAGGACCAAATATTGTTCCAAGTTGGCCAGAACAGCGGAGATGAGATGAGATGAATACGCTTTTAATTACCATGTCGGACTTTGACAAGCTGCAGTGCGACACACAACCCTCAATCCTCCCATTAGACAGGATGAGTGCCAGTGAAGGGATGCCCAAATTATGTTACGGCTTCAGAGTCGATAATTATATAATTGGCAAACTGTTTTCTTGCTGTATATATTACAACTTAATTTGCTGTCTTTCAGACTGTAGCTTAATGCTGTGCATGGGTGAGGTTGTGGGGGTCGTATGTATCTTGGAACCTAAAAAATGGGTTATAGACCTAAAAAGGTTGAGAAGACCTTAGAAATATTTCACTGGAATACATTTGCATCTGGTGTGAAAAAGCTTTTTTTGTTACTTTTTACACCTCCATTTCACTAAGTCGTCTCTCTCTCTCTGTCATCCTCTGTATCTCACCCTCATCTCTTTTTTTGGAGCTACAAAGTCTGTGTGTGAAATTCGGTGGCATTCTCAGTGAAAGCAGGCGGGGGGTTTGGGTGAACATTGTGGCTGGCCTTTCAGGAGCTTACTTTAATCTCTGATTTGTAAAGCAGGGTGGCAAAACACTTTTTCTGTCCAGCTGTGACTGCTCAGCCAGTCCAGCGTGACCATTTTTTATATTTTTCACTTGTAATTATTGTTTATATTAGAGAAAAGGGCAAGGAAATCCAGCAAAATGTGTTGTTGTTTTTTCTTCTTTCAGTTTTTTATTTGTTAATTGATTGATTATAAAACTGTAGCTGTACCATTGCCAGCAAGTCTTTCTTGGTGTGATGAGAGCTGATTTCATGTCCCAGATGCCTCGTATCACTAAAGTTCTTACAATGGCAGGCACTGAATAATGCAGTGAAAACTAGATGAGAATGATCTCAGAATAGGTATTATTGCCTAATTCAAATATACTGATGTAGTTACTGTACTTATCCGAGGCTTGGACAAGAGTATTGAAAAAGCTCACAGCCCAATAGCACATGTTGTTACACACAAGCTGCAAGATTACTGTATGAGCAAATAAGACTGTATTCAATTTCCAACATTTATGAGAAGGAAGCATCTTTAAGGGATTTGGAGATATTTGATTAGGCTTTGTTATTATCCATTTTCTTTGAGAGAGTGATTGTAGTTTATGATCATCCTTAAAATGGCAGATCTCATAAAAAACGATCATGTTGCTGGACATCTGAAGTCTGCATACCATCTTGAAGATATCCATTGCATTTTCCATTAATTCTACACTGTAGAGAAGCAGCAAACAGGAGGGGGCGACCAGAGATGACCTTTGTGTGTCTTTGTGTAGGAAATAGAGGTTCAGTTTTTCTTACACAATGTCATCTTCATGAGGAAACCCCCAATTTATCATGAACGTGGCATTTATAGATGAGCGCACATTTGTAACACTTATAAATCAGGTTTGGAAATGAATGTGCTCACATTCAATCAGAAAAAATGTAGCAGATGTGGTTGTAATATTTAATTTTCTTTATGTTATGCGCAGAATTCTTCAACACGAATGATCACTTAGCCTGCAACATTTTATCTCATGTTAATCTATGCATTGCTTTCTAAGCTTTTAGTGTATCTTTAAATCTACAACTAATTAATGTTGGGCTAAAACATTCTGGTTGAGTATTCCAGGGATGAACAACGGAATGACTCTGACACTGCTCAGGGGCTTTCTCTGCTTTAGATGGGAATCTAAACTGATTCTACTGCCATGGCTTTCTCGAAGCCCACCCACTCACATGTGAAAGCTCACATGCACACATGCATCCAAAACTCATCCAGCCATTGACTCTGATGCTGTTGGTGTAAGTTAATGGGGTTCAGCTGGTCGTTTGTAGCCCCAGGCTCTATGGGTAGAGAGTTTATGGTCTCTCGTGGGTTCATTTACATCTTTCTTTACGGATCAGGAATGCAGAAATGGGTTCAGTTTTGTTTTAAAGGTTCTGCAGCTAGGTACTGTAAAGCATTAACACTGAGCTAGCAATGAACAGTTGCTCAATGGGGTCTCATTAAGCCTCATAGAGTTGCATTGCTCAAAGATAAGATTATATTCTGACGCAACCACTGCATAAATCATACTTAAATCAAATCTTTGAAATGGTTGGCTTGTGTTTTATAGATTCAGAGCTATAATTCACGACTTACGGTGCACTGGGAGTTAACCTAGGCAGAGAGCTGTCTCAGCTGTTTTTGAAGCTCACTTTTCACTATCTTGACTCACTGAATGATAACATTTAGTAAACATGCCTATCAAGTCTTTTATGCGCACCAAGACTGCTTTTATTTCAAATGGGGGGGGAAATTAATTATATTATTATATATTTAAATAATTATATATTTTTTCTTTTGTTTCTTGTGTTTTCTATACGTTTATATACACCATATGTACTTTATATATTTTAAAACATATTTTATTTAGTTATTGCTCCAGTCTTCAGTGTCCTTCTGAAATCATTCTAATTTGATGCTCAAGAAAGATTTATTATTATTTTAAATGTTAAAATAAGGTTGTTGTTTTTTTTTTTTTAATTACAGTTTTTACAAGATTTTGTATGATTTAAAATCTTGTATAATATTATTATTATTTTTTAAATGATCAATACAACAAATGGTATTATTACGTATACATATTTCAGGAAGTATTTCGCTATTATCTCATTATTGAAGACAGAAAGATTATCGAATTCTGTTGAAATGTCAAAAGTTCAGCGGTGAAGTGTAAAGAACCCATAGATCTAATCAGCCGTCTAATTCACCCGTCACACTGAGCAGAATATGCATTACAGGACCTTCTAGTTGGAGCTGAGGGGGTTTGCTGCCATCTGGCTGAGGAAACCTTCCATTCGGCATCACATCACCAGAGAACGACACTGGAGAAAAGCAGAACACTTCTAACAGAACATCAGAGGAAATTCATTGTCCTCCTTCCTGCTTTGTATTTTACTCACAGGAAGATCTTCCTTTCTTATCCTATGATCTCATTCGATCGTTTCTTTGTGCTTTGCATCTTTTATTCTTCTCATTGTACAATCACTGCATGTGATTGTCTAAAATTGCTGTCAATATCTGAAAAGAGTGGAGAAAAAATGAGTTGCCTTTTTATTTTCAGTTTCTTTGCTGTGTGATACAGGCTGTAGAATAGATATGAAGGCGTAGACTGAAGATTCGTTCACGACCCCAGCGAGGTGAGAGAGTTTGCAAGATATTCTCAGTCCAGCATGCCCAGTATTTAACTTCCGCTCAACATGTTTCTCTAGTCCCATTTTCTTTGAGCACAGACGCAGAAACTTTTAATGAGCCAGCGAGCATTTGTGTTGAACAGGTGATACTGAAGATAATGAAAGCAACAACAGCCCACTCAGATATTAAAGTCTATATCTGGAATTCTTTATCATCAGAAACTTCTGTGCAAGAGCTGTACATTTTCCAATCATGGCGACTCTCAGGTTTGAGTAGACTGAGCAGCTGTATGCTTAAAATTAGTTACAATTGGAAACAAAAAATCATTTCACAGGCTGACAGCGTGTCTGCACTGAATGCAAGTGGCGCATCACAATTCGATCAAACTAAATCGCTCCCATTACAATCAGTTGTGTTGTCTGAAGTGGAAGAACCTGTTACTGCTTTTACCACTTCATTTTCCCCCCCAGTTGTCTGCATCATGCTTATTTTTAAAGGGAACGTTTATTTGATCAAACACGCATCCAAAAACTGCAACAATGTGAAATAATATTAAAATGTAACAGCTTAGTTAAATGTTAAATAAATTCCTATACATTTTCAGCATGATTAGTCATCAGTATGACATGATCCAAAAAATAGCATCAGAAGTCATAGCATATTAAAATAATAGCATTTATTTGAAATAGAAATCCCTAGTATCTACAATCACCAGTTTAATGCATCCATGCTCAGTTCAGTCTATGAATTTAATTCCATATATTTACCATAATTACATTAAAGTCAGTATTCTTCTTTTTCCTTTAATTCGTTTTTTAACTATATCTATTTACAGTTGTAATTTTACTAACTTTATAATATATGCTAATTATGTTTTTGTTTTTTTCTACTTTCTTATACAAGTTGTTCTCAGATCTGATTGGTCTGAAATAATGTGCAGCTTTGACAATTCTGGTATGGACTACATCAAGCCACTATAATGCACTCAACGGTTGCTTCCTTAGAATTATTTACACTTTTAAATTTATATTCTTTATGTACTAAATCTTTTAACAACAATGCTGTTCAAAGAACCTTATAGCCAACTCAAGAACCTGTCTTTGCTGACAGTAAAGAAAGGGATGATCAGTGCAGTAGCTGAGGAGACACTATTGAACATCAGAGTATTTGAAGAAAATAATTTATTCATTGTCATATTCAAGTTACATCTTTAAGGTCTGAAAGGGACAGCGTGTAACATTTGTCTGGGACTGGCAAAATGGAATCCACTGGAAAAATGGAATCCATCTTATTTCTGACAGGGACATGTCAGTGGAGGTGTGTCTGTCTGCTGACAAACTAAAAGAAAAATGAAAGGGAAGAAATAAAACGCCTTCCTACAGTAGTTGATTTAGACTCGGTGAGGTTGTGTGTGTGTGTGTGACTAGGGATGCTTAGAAGGACGCAGTCAAGGACAGGGTTCAAGAACTCTGAAGGACACATCTCCGCTTGATGAGTGAGAGTAAGAAGGATAGTGACAATACACCCTTGTCCCATCCCCCAACTTCAAGGCAGATTTTATTTTTTGATGAGATGTCAAGTTCTCCATTGCATAGCGTAGGTCTTGAAAGGTGTCCTCCTCGAGATAAAGCGATACCATCTTGTGATTGGCTTCAACCAAGCCCCTTATCAGCTCTTACAGACCTAAGTATTGGAGGTCATGTTCTCTCTATCTAAAATTGGACTTACTAGACATAAGATGTCTTTGTACTATTAATTCTCCATAGTTCTTAGGCTATCCTTTTCTACACTGGTGTTTTCACTGCGTTTCCATCCACACAAACACGTGTCACATGCAGGTACAACCATAGATAGGTATAGGTAGGTTTCCTAATTAGACGGCGGACAAATCTTAATTTTTTAATTGTAAAGAAATTCTCATTTTCAAAATGAATGAAAGGGTGATTAATTTAATTAATTTGACCATCAACTTGAAAAAAAAAATCCATTTGCATATCTACGTTGCTAAAAAAATATTTATTCAATACAATATTTAGTGGTAAATTATTCAATTATGGATGCTTGATAAGTTGTAAAGGAATGTAAAAGTTGTATGCAGATTTTAAATGCATTAGGAATAAAACTGTTTAAGACAGGTTTTTCTCTCTGTTATGCAGACAATTGCAATGCTTGCCAGCCAAAAGCAAAAAACAGTGTCATAATTCTCCGCATTAGTCTGGCAGTATTTATTCTTATGTTGCATAGCACTAAGCCTCAGGATTTACAAGACTTTACAAGGCTATAGGGTGCAATTACGTTTAGAAGAAGCGAGCACAATCGCCCCACTTCTCCTTGATAGAGAGACAGATACTGCCGAGTTCAAGAGTGTTTAAACTTCCTCCACGATATGATAGATAAATACCTGAGACAGCCTCATTCAGTAGATTTGTTTCATCGCTAGCCCTCGTCCCAGGTCGACTTCAGGAGACAGTAAGCACAATTTGAGGCACATTTTGAGTGATCCTGTGACTGAATGAGTGTTTTCTCAAGGACGACAACCGAAGCATCAGTAGCCTTGTCCGTCTTCCTTCCAGTCTTAGGGACACAAGCGATCCCATCTGAGATACTGAACAGTGTGTAAAATCAGCGATTGGGTACTGTAATATATGAGCCACTTACGGTAAAACATGTCAAGCGGCTGGGCATTTATTCTGAGTAGCCAGTAACAGAAGGTGTGCAATTAGGCTGTTTGAGTCCTCGGTTGTTTTGAGGGCAGTTTAGAAGGAGAAAACCTCCCTAAAGGCTCGTAGCTTTAAACAAGCAGCTCCAGGCAGGTAGAAGGTCTTATTTTTGGCTCTGTCTGCATGTGTGCGTTTGAATAGGGGAAGTAAATGGGCTTGAAACCCCACAGTCTGCACCTGCCTCACAGTCTGTCTTTGCTCACATTATGACATCAAGGCACAGCCACTACTATACGCTCCAGCCATATCGCTTCCTTCATAGGTCAAAATTGTTGGCACGGAGCCAATGATGCAAAAATAAAGCCCTGTGTTTGTTATGGATGGAAGAGCATCTCACTGTGGACCGCTCACAGTGTTATGTTATAGAGAGTCGCACGCCTACAGGTTATGTTTATTTCTGTTGTTGGAACGCTGACAGTTTTTAAGGAGATTCAGAGGGGAAATTTGATGAGTTTGTTGGCATTTCCAAACACAGATTCCCAAGGGCACCCAAAACACATGCGTCTTGAATGCAACTAGCAAATGTAACTATGCCATCATTTTCCTGTCAGACTTCAGATTCGGGTGGGAGGTTTTGAATCTCTACACTTGAAGCAACATCTTCTATAGAGCATTTCACAATCGTCCAAACTCCCCGAGTCAAATTAGCTCAATTTGACGGCACGCTGAGGAAGAAGGAGATGGATACATTCTCATAAATAAGAAATAGAGTAAACTCTTAAGAGTCTGACCAAAGAACGCAGAAATGGTATCTATATTTGTCTTTGTGCGAGAGCTCCGGTTCTTATCCTACTGCTGTCAACACATTCGCAGATCCTCAGGAGATACAGTCTTGTATTCTGACTTCATACTGTTTACTCCAATGCATTAAAGAGAGGCAAAAATAAATGTCATGCACTCTTAAATCTGCGACAGAGCATACCTGAAGGAGCACAGCTTCCATTTCGTGAGCTCCTGGGAATTCTCTGGCAGAATGAAGATGTATTCCTGCAGCTTGATTTACAAGAGACATTAGAATATGCTCAGTCTCTGTACTCGGGGCACAGGCAATAATATCATGGAATCAGTGATCTTTGCTTACAGATGAAGGCGAATTATAGTATTGTTTTTATCTGCAAATGGTAAAAGGGAAACTCGCTCAAGACTTTTTACATAATAAAACATGTTCAGAAAGCTTAAGTTGTACACACAAATAGCTGCTATCACAGTACTCTCTTACATAAATAGTAACCCACAATATCTATGCATGCAATGAGAATAGAATGCGCACAATGAGTGTCTCTAACATCTCTCTCTCTCTCTCTCTTTCCTCCCTCCCTCCTCCTTCAACGCTGCCCTCTTCTATCTTCGCCGGAGCAGTGGATCACTTGGGCATTGAGTTCATGGGTAAGAAAAAGAAAGAGTTTTCATATTGGCAGAACGATGAATCATGCGTACAGAGTTTCTATGTACCGAGGCGGCTGTGTATCTGCTTTGTGCAGCCATGCTTTTCTTTTCATTGCATGTGTTTGAATGTGAATGTTCCTGCTATTTCTTTTGACTGTGCGCTCTATGTGGGCTAAAATGTTGTTTTCCCTTCTTGACTCTTCACAACAAACAGCTCTTATGAAGATACCCCCAGAGTTTTCAGGAATGCATTCACATTTGTAGAGATGTAACATGGGAAGCATAAGGTTACTTCATTCACATTTAACAGGGCTAGAAGTTATTCTGCTATTTACCAAAGCATTGGGATATGCACTTAAACTAGTTTTTGTATCAAATAACCACCCTGCGCAATTTGGGGTCAGAGATTAGTAAATTATTAATGCACACGGTTGAGATCATAGGTGTTGGCGCACTGCCTTTCATTTGCTCTCAAACTATCCTCCAATTACTCGCCTGCATTCCACTGCAGGATTCCAATGCTCTTTGGTGTCCTTGGAAATGGCATTGAAGTGTTGAGAGGACAGTGACAGGAGACGGTGAGGGAGAATTCATATTGTTGGCACAGTTTGAAGTCTCAGTGTCTGTAACCTATTTGTAGTTAGTAAGCGAGATTTTGAGTGTGCAAAAACTTTATTTTTGTATTTTTTGCACAAATGCACCATTTATTGTTCACATGACATACTCCATTTTTTAATGTTTTCATCTCTTGCCCTAGAAAGAGAATTGTCTCAGTTTTTTGATTATAAAGCTCGGAAGATTCCCAGAGCTATAGATCAATGGACGAGGAAGGGTAACAGTCCGATGGATTTTGGACCCGTTGATTTCCAATTTCCATCGCTGAGGACTGTAGTGCTCCTCTTCCAGAAGGTTCCTGATTGAGAGATATCTGGATTTCGATTGTTTCTCCTTTTTTCTCTTTGTCCAGCCAAACTCTACAAGATAGATGCACTCACTTCTGTCAGCACAATCGGAGACAAGCTGAGAGCGGTCAGAGTACCTGATTTCATCAAGTTAATGACTGAAATCCCAGTTTCAATGAGCTCAATAAACTTTTTTCATGGCTGTTTTCAATTCAGCTCATTGCATTTCATTTTGTGACGTCTCTATCTATCAAATGGGGCCCCCTGCAGCCTTGTGGACGTCATGAGACCACATAAAGTGTGTAATTTCAGACAGGGCCTAAGTGTTTTGATTCTGCCGTCTGTAAAAAAAAAAAAGAAAATTATGAAAGCTGAGACGTGCTTTCATGCCTTGCTTTATCTCACACAGCTGCGAGCATGACAGCTTGTTTAAGACTTTTTTTTAAGCATTTACTTTCTATGTGATGGTTTGATAGTTGGCATGTACACATTCAGAGCTCAGAATGATATACTATACTTGTGAAGTCTGTGTCACTTCCTCTTAATGGCAACGGCAATGAGTGGACTTCATTGATGAAAGAGAGTAGAGTGATTCCTGCAGGCATTTTAAGACCACATACTGAGCTTGGCTTTTCCTTTAGTGAGCATAGGGAAGACGGGAGATGACAGAAGTATAGAAAAAAGGCAGATGTTTCAGGGTGGAAATGGAAATTTACCAATATTTTCTAGTTTTAGAAAAATGATTAATGCACACGTGGAATGCATGGCTCAGCATTAAGGTAGTTCTGGTTTTTACTTGCCCTGCGTTTAGTTTAGTTGTTCCTCAAGATGTTTTCCTTTTGAATAGACTCTTGTATCTCATCCGCTTCAACCATGTTACAATTCAGTCATGTGATGCATGTATGCAGATGTAAATTCTACAGATTGGCTCCTTTGTGGGTCAATTGTAAGGGGAATTCACAAGGAATGAGTTGTGTATGTTAATGTCATTATTGGTTTGCATGTGCTGACTGTAATGTTAAACACCCTTTTCACTAAAGCAGTTATTCCAATCTAATAAGAAATGAGTGCTGGGTGCAGTTCCCTATGTGCTATATTGTAGATGACTACCACTGGCATAGTTTGCTGGAACCATACAGCATTGTTACATTACAACAACTCGTGTTTGAATATTTATAGAGATCTTCTCCATCATTTTTTAATTACTGCTGCCATGATCCCAAGGAAATGTTCACAAATGTCTCTTCTAAATAAAAAATTGAAAAGGTTTATAGTACAATATTTATTATGCCTGGCAAATAGGATGCATTTTATAACAAGCCTGATTTGCATAGAAAGGATGAATGCTTGCACTGAAAATAATAATTGGTAATTTACATTTGCAGATGTACGTTCTATGCTGGATTGTGGGTGTTTTGTAAATAATACACATAAATATGACCCCGATGTCTTTTTTTTTTTTATCATAAAATCCCTACAGTAGTAAAAAATCAGGGTAAAATAAATCTGTATTCTATTTGAAGGTTATGAAAATCTGCACTTATTGCAGGTTGGCTATGACTGTAGTCAAAAAGTCAAAACTCTCTCTCCAGGTTTCACAGACAAGGCTTAAGCTAGTCCCAGACTAAAATGCATGTTTGAGCTGTCTCAACTGAAAATACCTTGCTCTGCCATATCTTAAAATATCAGTGTCATCGCTCTTTGTCAAGATGCACACCTGTAATATCTCAATTTAACGAAGGCCTAGTCCTGGATTAAGCTATGAAACGTTTGTGAAACTGGGGCTTTATGTATCTTTGAGATGCCTGAAGCCCAGCTGAAATATCAGGTGTCTCAATCATTATGCAGTTCCATGGTAACTAATCATGGTTATTAGGCAAGCATGGCTAGCTCACAATATGCCCTGAACTTCAGCTTAAAAAAGTGCACACTCAGGTCACACGCAAACCTGATTACTTCTGAAAAATACCATACTTCTGTTTATTTCAGAACTGACAGTCTATGTACTGAGGTGTAAAGATAAAGAGAAAACCAGCAAGCAGATTCCCCTGCATTGCTGTCACTCAGTGGTGCGCATCACATGTCAAAAAAAAAATGTCTAGACAGAGCTGTCAGGGCAATGGAGCAAAATCTGTAGAGCTCATATACAGTAGTAACTATTTATTTAGGACTGTCTTTTTATAAACAAAGTCTATTTATAAATATGCACTCTATAATACCATTAAAAGCTTAAATGGGTTTTATGCTTAGCAATACTGCACTGATTTGATCAAAGACATATAAATATTGTGATATAATGTAAAATAATTTTTCTATTTAGTAGATTTAAATTTGTTGTTATTCAGCATTTATTACTTCAGTCTTCAGTATCACATTGTCCAGAAATCATTCTAATATGCTGATTAATAAGTTTTTGGTGGAACTGGAAATGTTACTTAATATTTATGACTGTAAAGTAAGATTCACTGATGAATAAAACAATTCTAAAGACCAACATTCATTTGAAGGGTTTTTTAACAATGTTAATACAAACATGTACTGCAACTTTTGATTACGATTAATGCATCCTGAATAAAATATTATGGTTGTGTGAGCATAATCCTGAGAAAATCTCTCATGCAAAGTAATGTGCTGAGGACTGAAGGTTTTATATCGAGTGCAGTGGGTGTCATTAGTAGGATGCACTTCTTGTAGTCTTGGTTATATTTTCTGTCTGTGGGTACCTTAATCATTGGCGGGCAAGTGTATTTCTCATAGCCCTGCACTAGTTACAATGTAATTGAGATAAATTAGCTGTTGCTCCCTAATTATAAGTGGAATTGGCCTAACTACTGTAGATACTTGAGATCATTGATTTACTTTTACCAAAAAAATAAATAAATAAAATAAAACATTTTCTTGAATGTGGAAAACCTTTTTATTTTATCATTAATGGAGCTGACCAACGACACTCCAGTGTTTTATATGGGAAATAATAATAACAACTATTCTTGAGAAACAAAAGGGGCTTTAGCTGGATTTGGATTTATTATTCTAATCAAATGTACTGCATAAATGTCAAAGCAAACAGTCTCTTTAATTGTGTTTTCTGCACAACAGAGCTTTCAGTTTTGAGGTAAAATTATTTTTGGTAACAATAAGGTGTCATTTGTTACCATTAGTTAATGCATTAACTAACATGAACAAACGTAACGCACTTATTACACTATTTATTAATAATCTTTGTTAATGTAAGTTAATGTAAATGTTACATGAACTAATATGGTTCATAATAAAGTATGGGCTTTAATAGCAGGCTCGAATGAAATAATGGCTAAATTAACATAACACCCCACTTTTACCCACCACTCTCTTCTCTTTGAGAGGATCAATGATACAATATGTGGAAGAGGATGAGGTAATGTGTGGGAGAGAGGATGTGCTAACACATCCCACCTCCTCTTATCTCTCCTCCTCCCTTTATATGCTTTTTGTTTCCCAGGGTTTCCAATCACTTTAATTATGTGATGGACACATAATGGCATGGGAATAAAGTCGATTTGTGAAGCATGACAATGAATAAATAATGAAAACTGAGCAATGCTTGATTAGTTTCACAAGGTTTTCCACTTTCATGTATTGATCTTTTCTGGAAGTTAGTGGGCTTATATGGACCGTGATGATATATTGGATATTCTATTATATGTATATTACCAGCAACACTATAAGGGAGAGGAGAAGGACCACCCATGGAAATATAAATGAGTAAACTCAATAGGCATAGCATGAAAAATAAGTAAACCTGCAATTAAAACTAAAAGCCGAGTTTACTCTAGACTTGATTTTTATTTAATATTTAATGCCATGACTTTTATGCCTGATTTTAAATAATACAACTTTATTGAAACGCAATCCTGACTTTTAGATCTGTCTTCCTTCCATATAAAATAACAGCCTGAGAAGGTTACTGAAATGCACTCAAGGAAGTGGGATATTACTTTAAGTAGACATGATGACTTTACCATGTTAATTTCCCCTGCAAGGTTAACACTGCTTCGAGTCTGCCCTTGTAAAGCTCGCGATTGCTATATTACTAGTCCGACTCACAGTCATGCAGTGTTGAGTTAGTGGCAGCTCTTGAAGAGTGTGTTGTGTCTGAGTATAATCTGATTGATTGCCTATTAACAGTTGTGAAGACAAGCGTGATTTACTCTTTCATATGAGAAATGACAGCTGCTATTTTTCACACTTAATAGTGTCCATTTAGGTTTAAACACTTGTCCTGTACCATCCATCCCCACGAGATAAATAAATAAATAAATAACAACATCTATTACTCGCCTCTTTTCAGCCATTCAGTTTCACGACTAGGTTTTTTTTTCTGCATTGCAAACTAGCATTTGGAAAATCAAGCTCCCACTAGTGCAGCCAGCCATGTTTTATTCTCTTATTCGAGGCCAGTTCTATTAGAGCAACAGATATTTAGTGATGTGCTGAATTCATTGTCATTGTTTCTCTGTAGATGCGTCTTGTGCATCTGTGCTAAAAACTTGTTTTTGTATAGCAGCGAATGTTTTGTTCATGTTTTTCCCCGTTTGTTTCGTCCCAACAGAGAGCAAGGAGGTGTACAAAAGACAAGTGATGTCTATCACATGTATCGCCATGGGGATCAGCTTTCTAGGCACCCTCTGCATAGCTCTCTACTGTCGGAACAAGTAAGTGGACCTCAGAATTAATCAAAGCTTGAGCTGTTCCCCAGAGCACATCATTTAAAAAGAAGGGCACAATTTAACAAGCTAGAGGAAAGAGTGACTGCTATGGAAACCCAGAAACATAATGACTGGAGGTGGGGACGTACTGTAATTACTTTCTCATAAAAGCAACCTCAGCTCTACTGGCCACTTTTCCAATAGCAAATGAATTAAAACATTTTTGGCCCATGGCATGCATCGAATGCTCCGCTGCTGGTGCTTTTACGGGTTTACGTTTCAAGTATTTAATAGAGACAAATATATTCACAATCATTATATGACTGCTTCCCCCTTTTAACTTCTCAGAGCTGCCCGTTGTGCGTGTTTAAGAATTAATTTTTTAAAAGACACAATAACTTTATTCTAGTGAGCTGCCGCACAGCCTACTTATTTTTCGTACTTTAATTTGATAATTATGTATTCAGACACATTTTTCTTTCTTTCTTTCAATATACATGAACATCTAATTTTAAAAGTGTTATTTCGAGACATTTTACTACAGAAAAATATTTTAGCAGGTAAAAACAGTGTGGTTAATAAGTAGGGTTATATTGACAAAGATAAATCAATAACACTTAATTTTGAATCCAATTGTCCTTTGTATAAGGCAAAAAGTTGATCATACAGATTACAAAGTTAAGGATTTATTAGCTTGAATATACATCATAACATCTTGTCATCGGGCGCACACGCCTGGACCTAAGTTAACTTCTGATCTGGTTAGTGCCGCCAGCTACAACCATGTAATGCACGTTTAAAAAATAAAACTAAGGCGTATATATATATATATATATATATATATAAAACAATATATTCCGCATTGCAAAAATATATATTATAATATGAACAACTAGAAAAGTCTGCTAAATGAATTGCTTAAAAAAAATTTTTTTACTATATTTTATTATTTCCATTTTAATTAGAATTAGTTTATTTTTTAACAGAATGCCCAAATATATAAGTAAAATAGGGCTGACGCCAACCACTGCTGCAATGGAGGCATGTGTTGCTGGCCATCTTAAGAAGCAGAATAATTAAACCTCCTGCATTTGAAATAGCCCCGGGAGAGCATCTATGATGCTTTAAAATGCTATATTATGTAGGCATAAGTAGGAAAAGGGTAATAATAGTCACTGAAATTGTGATGAATCTGATCCATGCGGTTGAGTTTCTATATCCATATTTTACCCATGAGCCAAGATAAGCATCGGAAAGAGCAACTGACTGCAAGTCAGAGCTCCTGAAGCAAGAAGGGGTGTGTGCGGAACAGCCCAGCAATTTAAATACAACACATGATACAATGAGTGAGCGAACTGACAGAAGAAAAATCAAACAATGATGTAGTGACATTTAAGTGCACCAGTAATTATTTTATCTCCTGGGAAAATAACTATTGGCTGTCTCAACTGTCAGAACGTATTCTCACAGATGATGGGTGATGTGTTTGCATGTGACTGAGTCTGCTTGTGTGTTAATGTAAATAAATATCCCCATAAGCCTATGGTATTTTGTATTCTTGTCTAATTATGCTGCCTCCTGCAGGAGAAGAAGGGAAAAGCTTCAGGCACACTTGAAAGAGAGCCGTAGCCAGAAAAACTACAACCTCAACTCTTCCAGCCTGGCCCCTAAACCCAGCCTTAGGCCTCAGCAAGGCCTGCAGCTCCAGAAAGTAAGCACACCTTGCCCCTTTTATACCTAACTTTAATGTATATGCTGTATCCAGATAGTAGTGGGTTGTATGTATATCTTCTAGTCTGTCTCTACTAGTGGGATTTTTGCATATTGAAACAGAAAGCCTGGGGAGGACATATCAAAAGGATTTTCTTTTTAGGAAATCGTTGTGTCACAGCTGTTGTCATGAACAATTGGCAAACAAACAAGACCCCAAACAGTCTCCATTGCCTGAGAGAAACTTAAATGGATCATTTATTCAGTGCCTGATTACAAATTATTTCAAATCACTTTACAATATATCGTGTGTCATCTGAACTGTTATTAAGGGCATTTATGTCTTTTTTTATATTGTTACATATAACCTGAGCTATAGATTGTGTAATTATATGCTTGTTCATTATTGTCATTAGCTTATTGTTGGCAAGCTTAGCCTATAACCTGTATGAATATTTAATTATAGGTTTTTAAACACATCCTACACATTGTATTATATTAGGTAGATTTAGTGGGCAGACCAATTAAATTTTTTTTAATGGATTTGCTACATGCAGGCAGTGTAAGTGTGAAGAGCATTCACATTCAGAACAGTATTTGATAAACCATAAATTTGTAGTGCATGATGCGTAATCAATATTTTTGCAAAAAGAGGCTATGCTATATATATAAATGCATTTATTTATTTATTTTGTTAACTTCTAGCTAGCATACGGATTGTTCAAAATACATGGAGGGGTCAGGACCCACTCCTGCACCCCAAATATTCTTACTTTTTTGTTTTTGTTTGGTTTAATTAACTAATAGGATCTTAATTTTTATATATATATATATATATATTTCAGTTTGTTTGTTTGTTTTTAGGTACATATCAGCTTAGATATGAGGACCTTCGAATATTAGTAATTGAATATTGCCGAAAGTGTTGCAAGCCACCAGACTACAAGCCACAAATCTCATGGAGTCATTAATGTAGTCAAGTGCTAAACGATTATGATGTGATCACAGAAAAATCATTTTAAAAAGGGATTCCGAGACAAATCCCGTCACATCTCCTGCTTTTCTGCTCCTCAGCAATTAGAGGCAAGAGCAGCTGACGCTTTACATCGCTCAGCTCATTGTAACAAGGCTCTGTCACAGCTATTCAGGGTGTGCAAGTCTCTGTGGACAGACACACTAATAATGGCAGTCACGCTAGTCCATCATTGAGGGTTTGTGATTACTGCATCATTCTTTGTCTTTCCAGCTCAGAAACGATGTGCCAGTCCGGTGTCCTAGAGATTGTAGGCAGTGTGTTGTCTTCCCTGCATCCTTTTGGGAGGTTTAGTTAATATTCATCACTTTCTCAATCACTCCAACTAGCAGATCCATCACAGATAAGCCGATACAGGCCATTTGCATGGCAAACACAGTGGTAATTTAAATGTCACTCAAACCCAGTGAGATGCTTAATCTCTATAGCAATCCGCCACTGTCAGAAGACATGCAAATGCCAGCCAAAGCAATCAAAACTAGTCCAGTGACAAGGATACACCACTTTTGACACATGATGTCTTTTTTTCCCATGACAACAGCTTTTTACCAGTAAATCATAAGAACTGCATTGAAAATGAGTGAGTTTTACATATCTGCATTAGAGAAACCTCTCTCTGTTTCCATCACATCCCATATTCAGCCCTAACCTTTTCCTCTTTATATATATATATATATATATATATATATTTCATAAGAATCTGACTCCTTCCTGTGCACCTTTCGCTGAAAGTTCAGCCCATGGGCATACAGCCAACAAACATTTATTAATACATGCAGGTAACACACAGCTTGCCTTGTCTAGAATGATATTCTAGGCAAGATGTGCCAGATAAATGTGAATTTTTGTTGTTTGCTCATGCATACCACAAAGATTTTGATTATTATAGGTGTGAAATATTTGTTGACTTGCAGCTGACCCAAGGATGATCAAAAAGAAGCCTGTCACATGTAACACATTTACCCCAGAAATTCTTCACTTCAATGACATTTTTAACAATTACTGTACCTTCGACAGTAGCTTTGGACAGATAATGCAGATCAGACACATTCAGTAAGTCATTATTGCTGAATTAAACATTCATTACACTTAAATCCCCTTCTAACCGGCATGTTTTCAGCCTTATGCAACTCTGTTTAAATCAGGTCCATCAAAAACCTCTGAAAGCATGTGGTAACGGCTCATTATTGCCCATACATCCAATATATTCACCCCTGCAGCTGTATAACAAAGTCACGCTGTAAGAAACTCACTCGTATGGCTTTCATATGTGTCTGAGGTGGTCTCTGCAATACTATTTAAACATACATTACGCTTTTATAGGTCTAATCTTTCAGCTCTTTTGTATAGTACCTTTGTCTCTAATATGCTCATTACTTTTTGGTACGTGTGCACATCACATGTCCTGCCCACTGCACTTTTCCCCTAAGATGCAATGACAGTACACTTTTTTTGTGAATTACTTTTAATAAAACATCAACATGTTTCATAAAACAATAGAACCTGCTTGTTGCATGCACATTAGTCATAATCAGATTTTAAAAATGGGAATTCGATATATATATATATATATATATATATATATATATATATACAAAATTTGTAGTCTTTCTCTAAACGTTAGGCTGAATTCACCTGATTCATTTAACAGCTAAGTAGTCTATTGAAGGCTGTTTGTTTAAAAGCATTTTCTGGAAATGTACTGTAGGTGGATGTGCTTTCGAAAAAGAAGGAAAATGCATCTTCAAAGATTAGAAAGATGTGCTTTCAAAAGATTTCAGATGAAGCCATTTTAGATTGCCTGAGCAGGTTCTTTTGAGTGTGGTCAAAGTGCATCTCTAAGGGAAAAGAAATTGACTGCTTCAGTAATGATAGGCTTCTACTTTTCTAATACTAGTTACCCATGTGATAAAGGGTTGACCTCAAATTCAGAAATGACCGTTTCTCTCTCTGAATGAATCAGACCGCTTTTTCAAACCTGTTTTGGGAAATGATTTTCTAGACTAGTGCTCTGAGTCATAACTTTGCTTTTGTGAAGCTGTATGACCATCATACTGATGGCAGAATGTGTTTGGGTTTGAGTAAAAACAAAGGGAACCAACTGTTCATTTCATACTGCACGCCATGGACTACACAATATAAAACGACCACTTAAGCATTCCACAATCTATACCTTCTGGGAATATTTGGCGTTGAACCTGTCATTAGTCAGAATGCCTAACCAACACTTCCTCCACAGTTTTACTGCTACTCTTTCTCTTGCTCCTTGTCTGCTTACTCCTTCCTACTCACCTGATATTTTCAATAGCGTATTTACTGAGACTGACTTAAACACATGCAGTTCATTTTTAAATAGAGTGAGAGATGGACGGAACATAATAACAAAACATGCTCACTGTCTGTCAATGGCTAAAGGATTCGTGAACAAGTTTTCATTTTGAGTTAAAGGATTAAGGTTTATGTAAGTGATTTTAAACACATGACTCACTTGAATTTCAATGGATTCGAAAAAGCATATCATAATTGCCCTAGGCATTGTGCGTGGGTTACCTTTCACATATGTATTGTCATCATACTTCATCCCAGGTTTGAAAAAATGTCAAGCTTACTGCAAATGTCATTTCTTTGTCAAAACAGTGTCAATATTTCAGAGACACCTGGTTTCCTCCAAGCTACTGTTACATCACGACTGAACAAAGTCCTGTAGGCTGAGATGTTACATGATGCATTAAAAGTCATACTGTAAAGATGCTTCCAGCTATCATTTGCAGAACTGAACATGATGAGTTACTAAATTATGCACACACACTGCATATTTTTAAGCAATCACAATAAAGTTTCAGTGTTCCCTGTAGCACAAACAGTAGAGCATTGCGATATAGCAATGGAAAAGTCATGGACTGGATTCCCAAAGAATGCATAAACTGTTGAAATGTATACTTTGAGTGCAATAAGTTGCTTTGAAAAAAAAAAGCATTTGCCAAATGTAAATGAGGAAAATAAAAGCAGAAAAAAACAATATGGTCTGTTCTGTGCAGCACATATTGTTCCCACACGAGTTCAATTAGAGGAAGCTATTGGGACATTTCTTGATTTACATAGTCCTGAAAGTGCTATATTATCCAATTAGAGTGACTTTAGTGCCCTTCTCTGAGCCATCAGTTCTCCTCCTCCTCCTCCTGCTGTAGAATCCCCCTCTCTCTTCTCTTCCTCTCGACACTGTGGAGTGAAGGTGGGATAGTGGAGGAGATTAAGTATCTCTCTGACATTTAGATCATTGTGTGCATTCTGCCCGAAGTAGAAATGGCTTTTTATGAGGAAGTCTTTCAAGGTGTGAAATTTAAATTGGATTTGTCTGCAGGTTTCATAGAGGTCTGTTGGATTATCTGAACATCAGTGGAACCCCGGCCACTGACTCTTTGTCAGAGACAAGAATCCAGGCAAAGAGTCAAGCAGAAGCCTGAGCTCTTCTTGCATGCTGGATACGTTATCCAACTAGGACTGAAAATCTGTTAATTAAAAGTAGGGCTGCACGATTAATCATATCGCAATCGCGAGGTCAGCCTTTGGGATTACATTACAGCAAATGTTGCGATTATATTAAATAAACAAATGCATTCGTGGACATAACAAGACATTCATTCTTGCGTTCACACCAGACGCAAATAAAGCATTAAGCGCGAGTGATTTACATGTTAACTCAATGCAAAGACGCAATTAGACATCCTGCAGTGCAATTCATGCGAAATAAGCATCGCGTTAAACACGCTAGTTTTACTGCACGCATGAGCAGCGCGCACCAATTTTGCTTTCATACTGCGTTTGTCACGCACAGGTTGTACTGCAACAGGTTATAGACAAGCATCTTTCTGTCGTATTTTCCAGCATTCTTCTCCGAACACTGTGTGCCATGTGCTTTAATTTATGTAATTTCTCTGCACCTGCTACACGCTTCTGCGCCGCCCCTGTGTGCTGTGTGAAAACTGATGATGGGCGCCGGAAAAAATATGCGCTGCTCACGCCCTGCTGACGCGTGCAGTGTGAGACCGGCATTAACTCGCAATGTTCAAGCATCCAACTACACGCAAACAGTTAGTTAGATTATTTAGGTGAAAATGATACAGTTCTTCACCTGCAAAGGACTCATGTCCGAACACCTCCAGGAAATATTCTGAGAAAGCAGCATAGGAAGATACTGCTGGCCTCGCTTGACTAAAAAGATTCAGACCAACGAAGTGCCGTACCTGAGAGGCAAGAGATGATATATCCAATTTTAGTACTGTCCGTTGTGTACACATTGGGTTAGGTAGCGAAGGTGATAGAACATAGTAACAGAAATCCTTTGCAGTTCCTTGCTGCGGCAATCACAGGTATTTATTGCAAATTCTGACCATAAGCAGTAAAAAAAAAAGCATTACAAACAAGTTGTGTTGCTTTTCAAGTGCTTATGCAAAGAAGAGAGTCAAATACAAGGTTTTAATCAATGAAATTATCCCGCTCCTTTAATGCGTTCACATCTTATTCAAAAGACACTCTCGTCCTGTAGAATGACGCAAATCGATCCCCAGACACACAAGAGCCAATAACATTTCACAACAGCATGAAGCAATCGGTCACAAGACACGCGAGAGCCAATAGAATTTTACAACAAAGGCTGACGAAGGATTCTCCTGGCATATTTTGAATTTGCGCAAGGCAGCAGCTTCAGCACAGAGGAGTCACGGCGGATGGAGAGATGCTAATCAAACCTTTTGCCTCAGAAGAATAAGAATATTATAACTTTTAAACAAATAATGTTGGTAGTTGTATCTGCCAGTTTATCTCGTGTTTTATTAACAGATGGTAGGTTTAGGGGCAGGTGTTGGGTAACGTGCTCATAAATGTAAAATTAAAGTAATATAAATAAAACTGTTGTGACCATTTACAGTGAAAAATCACGCCCCAATACATATGCGATAATTGCAATATCATTACCCAATATTTGAATCCAAATCCGTGCGTGGATCATGGCTGATGTCTGTCACTGACTTACATTGTAATCTTTTCCATGAGACCATCACAGACTTTTCGATGATTACGTGATACTAACACGGAATTATGCGTTAAGAGTCCGTGGTTATTACACGCATTTCTGTGATATCAGGTTGGAATTAATGTACATTCACATTTTGTCTAGAATTACACTGTACTCACCCAGCGTGCACAATGCTCTGTATTTCTGATTTCTCCAAACATGGAATCAGGAGACTTGTCAGTCAAAAAATAAGAAAATAAAGTAACTGGCATTACTTTTTTGATTAAGTAACTTAGTTATTAATTACTCTAAAATTAAAAAGTAATGTGTTACTTGTAAAAAGTAATATTATTACGTAACTCGCGTTACTTGTAATGCGTTACCCCCAAAACTGTGTATGACTGTTTCCAAAAGAAAAAAACGTTGAGCAGGAAAATGTTTTTTAACATTAATAATAATAATTGCAAAATTTATTGTGCACCAAATCAGCATATCTGAAGGATCGTTTGACACAGAAAATTGGCTTTGTGTGTGTGTGTGTGTGTGTTTTACAGTTTAAAACAGAAAACAGAAAACAATTCTAATATTAAATGCATATTTTGAGAAAAATATAATATTTTTCTGACCTTAGATGCATTAAACCTGTTGTAGGGGACTCTAACACAATATTAGGACACTGCTGGAGGTAATGTACTGTACCACATTACCTGCTCTTTAAATTACCCCATGATTCAATCACCCTCAGCTTAGCCATCAATGGGCATATATGACTTTCTTATTTCAGGTGAAAACAATCTGAGTTATATTAAAAAATCTCCTAATGGAAGTCATCTGCTGGAACGCCGTGAACACATGTTGAAGTTTTACTAGGTTTTAAATATAGACATTTTTCTCACACACCTGCATCACTTTGCTTCAGAAGGCCTTTATTAAATCCTCAGATCTATGTGGAGTACTTTTTTTAATGATGGATGCACTTTTTTGGACTTAAAAATCTCCATTCACTTCCACTATAATGCACCAGCATTTAAATATCTCTGCTGGTATTTATCTGAAAAAATATATATGACTGAAGGCCTGAAAGAAAGTCGTACACACCAAGAATGTGTCACAGACACGCCAGGTTCTACACTCACCCAATCATAGCAATTACAGTCACCATAGTAGAGCCCTGCGCGGGACTGTTTTCTTCATCCCGCTCCCGCCCGCAAAATTTCTGACCATTACCGCCCGCTCCCGCAGTGTGTGTGTTACACTCCCGCCCGCACCCGCAAAACTCTGAGAATT
>JAUCMU010000024.1:6753497-6771817 GCA_032275025.1 Enteromius treurensis
TTTGTCAGCGTCCTTCATCTGGGTGAGGTTAAGCCAGATGTGTCTCTCCAGCACCACGAGGCTCGCCATTGACCGGCCGATGGCTTGGGCCGTCACCTTCGTAGCTCTCAGTGCCAGGTCCGTCGCGCTGCGGAGCTCTTTGACTGTCTCAGCGTCAGGTTGGCCCTCGGAGGCGGCGAGGAGCTTAGCCTGGAACACCTGCAGCACTGCCATCGCGTGGAGAGCAGACGCTGCCTGTCCGGCTGAGGAAAAGGCTCGTCCCGCCAGCGCTGACGTGGCCCTGCACGGCTTCGAGGGGTGGAGAGGCCTCTCCTTCCATCCGGCCGAAGAAGGGGGGCATAGGTGAGCGGCTACGGACTGCTCGAGGGGCGGCAGCTTCTCGTAGCCCTTCTCTCTCGCGCCGTCGAGAGAGGCGAAGGCGGCGGAAGCCCGAGTGTTGAGCCTCGCCGAGTAGGGGGACTTCCACGACTTGGTGAGCTCCTCGTGGACCTCCGGGAAGAACGGAGTGGAGCGTTGACAAGGGGCTTGAGAGCGCCCCGGCAGGAACCACTCGTCGAGCCTGCTCTTAGAAGGCTCCTCCGGAGGGGACCAGTCCAGTCCGAGCTCGGAGACGGCTTTAGACAGGACGCGGAAGAGCTCTGCATCGAGGTCCGGCTTCTTACTCTGAGTAGACGGAGCGGATGGGGCGGGGTCCTCGGAGCCCGACAGCTCATCCATCTCCGAGGCTGCTAGGGAAGCCTCACCTAGCAGCTCATCGTCCGAAATCCCGAACGAGACCAGGTCACTCGCCGAAGCGGAGGGACGGGCCTCTTCAGAGAGGTAGCGGACGGGGGAGAAGCCTCTCTCTCGAGGTGGCGAAACACGCGGGGGCTGCGCCGGCGTGAGTTCACCCAACTCGGAGCGCGACCCTCGGCCCCGCTGTCGCTTGCGAGCAGGGGGAGCACGAGGGCTAGGCTCTCGTCCTGAAAAGGACGCGAGCCTGGCGCGAAGAGAGGCGATGGTGAATCCTTCACACACGTCACACTCCGGTCCAGCGAGGGCAGCCTCTGCGTGGTCTCTTCCCAGGCAGGAGACGCACTCGTTGTGCTCGTCCGACGGTGGCATCGGCGCGGCACAGGTGGAGCAGTGTAGACGAGGCATGGAGAAATTGCAACTCTTTTAGATATTCGCCGGGCGGCGGCAGGGGAAGAATCCAGCTGCTATCTAGAAGAGAGAAGGTGGTGATCGAAGGCTTCCAGTCAGGGACAGCAAAGAATCCGTCGCTGAAGGAGAATGATCTGAAGTTGGCGGGCGATTCCTAGTCTTATATAGACTAAGTTCGCGCCATCACACCACCTTTCGCGCCTCCATAGTCATTGGCTTAACTATTCGCGCCAAGGGGGTGTGGTCGACGGTATTGGCCCATTGTTAGCGGGTCCTTCCCTAATTGGTTAAAATAAGTCCCCTAGCAACGGCCCAGATACCGTGCAGTTTTATACATAAAAAACTGCGTTTTTATAATAGGCTTCAGTTAGGGGGAAAAAGGAGTTTTCCCCATGCGTCTTAGCAGACGCAGTACGAGTGAAATGTCGAAAGGGAACAGTTAAAGTAGGACTGAAATTGACGTATTTTTTCATTTTAGAGTCTAATAGATGTTTGTTTTTTTTTGTTTTTTTGTATGCAATCATTGATTGATCTGTTGTTTTAAATGATGGCTCATCCGTGTGTGGATAAGAGTTCTAGTGCATGGAGGGGGTGAAGATGGTCTTGATAGCAGAGACACAAATCCTTTCAGCCTTGTTTAATCCTTCTACTTCTCCTCAATCTAAACGTTAAGCCCTGATTCCACTCTCTGTTTTTGTTTGTGGTTCAGTGCACTCTTGCAATCATATATATAGATGTGTATTTTTTGTGATGACATGTAATTCGTTTGCAAACAGCCTTTTGCCCCCTGTCCCACCCCTCCCCAAATGCCCATGTCTTCAAATGATCATCACAATCTATCTGATTGCTCTTGACTCAGGGTAAGGAAGGATTTAAATATGCAGTGAATTATTGCTCTGTTGGAGACTCATCTAAAATCGTGCATGAATTCCTCTTCGGGCTATTTTTACCAAATAGTCAAATGTGTGCTCCTTACCGCCATCGGTCTGATAGGTCAATTAATCTCTGTTAATGTGGCCTCATTCAGTGGAAACGTATGTACAACATCTCTTCGTAGTTTGCCTAGCAGTGTCACGTAAATATCTAATTGGGAACAAGCTGACTCATTGGTAATGTGCTCCATGTTTTTAATGATATATGTAGAAAATATTTTTTTGATGAAGTCAACAGGTGTGTTTATTCCCAGTGACTTCTTCAGCGAGCTTTAAGAAAACACGTCGTGCTCTGTAAAACATTCAGCACACCAGATGGAGACAGAGAGAAAAAAAAATTTTCCCCTAAAGTAAACATGCACTTGATCACAGATTTGTATTGTTTCTCTTTGGTGATCAAAATGACCTTGGCAACAAGAGAAAAATACAAAAAAGGAAATCCAGGAGTAATAAATTATATGTATTTTTTTTTTTACAGGAGCGCTTCCCTCTCTCATAGTCCAAATCAAAGGAGTAGTTCTGCTTTTCGGCCTGCATGTCGCAGAACACCGCCCATAAACAGAGGATGTCTCAATGCCATTGGTGGATCGAGGGATTCTGGTCCTGCCTACCAACATCTCCAGGAAGTAGACAGCTCAGAGAGGGAGTCGGTGAGAAGGTTAGTTAGTAACGTTCATTTGCTACAGGTCAATGAGCTTAATGCTAATTATTTAACCCGATGGATTAATCTCTTGTATGTGATTCTCTGAGGGATGGAATGCATTAATGCAATGAAAATCAAAGAGTTGAATCATGCAAAGAGTTGGTCGTGTCCATGTGAGTCAGTTTTGGTCTGTGACACTGTCTTCCTCTATCAGGACCTTTCTGTCTGCTCCATCCTCTGATTTATGAGCCAATCTGTAGTTTTAAACAACCGCTTCTGCCACACAACCCCCAAGGCAGAGGCTGTTCTTAAACTTAACCTTTGTCTTTTTTTTTTTTTTGTTTCTGCTGCTGCATCTTAAATCTGAATTGGTTTTCTACAGGTTCAATATATAAAGATTTATTTAATTGTTTGCTTGTTTTCTGTGTATCAGTGTTTCCCACACCACTTTTCAGCAGCAGCTCCCCCGCTGCTAAATCTATACTACCACCTCTGAATCCTCAGTGTCACAGTAAAAGAAATGATATTTCATATTGGAACTGTGAATGTGAGTGCGCAGCCTGTGTTCAGTGTGATGTAACGTATTAAAAAATAATGACATGGAGTGTCTTTCTATTGAGCTGCAAAAACAAACATGCAGTTCACCCAGTGTACACACATTCACAAACAAATGAATTAGTGAATAGTTTTAGACTGACTGATAAACAATTGACTATTGCGAGATGGCTTTTTGACTGATTCATAGATTCTTGAGCTCACTTTTGGAGTATTTATTCAAATTTTTTCTCTATGTCATGTTTCTTTTCAATGATTTTTTTTTGTCTGATTTATCAACAAATTACTTTTATGAGCGGTTTCTTAGTTGCGAATAGTTTTTATAGTCTCATTCATAAATCATTCTTAAGAGTGGGTTCTTTAACAAATCAGGAACATGCAAAGCAATGCAACACTTGACTCGTACGACCCAGTTCCAACGTGTTTTCAAATAATTGTTCAAAAAGACAAATTAAAAAGACTAATGCAAGGGGATGCTTAAAAAACTAAAGTGATCATAAGTTATTTAGTATAAAGTATACATCTCACCATAAACCAGCTTTGGACTTGCTGTGTAACAGCTGGATATACACTTGAAAAGAAAAGTTATATTAAATCAAATTAAATCAACACACAAAATGATAAATAAAAAGACATTTAGGAAAGGGCTACTAACACCCAAGTGTGCAAGCTTTACTGCATGACATCACCACTTACAAAACTCTGTTTCAAGATTGGTGGGATGTCACTGGCAGGATTGGCTTTTTAATGCATGCTAAAATACATTTACCAAGGGTATGTGCCATAAAGGCCTTTTTTAATTGCTCCCAAGTTTTGCCATAAAGCTTGTTTTATAATTGCTCCCAAGTTTTCAGTGGTGAGCATATGCCTTTGTTACTACAGTATGCTGGCTGCAAGAGCAACAAGCGAGCTTGTCTGAGCTCTATTATTGAAGTTCTGTATGCAGGCATGACTCACTGAGACAGGAGGGCACTGGGGAGTGCTGCCTTTTCCAGAAGCAGCACAGCTAATAAAAACCACACTGTCATAGCCAATTAAACAGCCAGTGATATATCAATGGAATGGGCAGTCCTGGATGAGTTTGCTAGAATGGGCCAGCCATCAACTCTCACACACTATAGGCTTTCCTGGCCCAGTTAGTCCTCATTTGCTATACAGGATAGCTTTGTAGTGTGGAAGACTCCACCTCGCCTTAAAATCTCCAACAGGGTCTCAGCACTGACCTATTTCCAGCTTGTATGTTCCTCTGCCGGAGAGAGCTCTGTTACCATAGAGACAGGCTGGGATACGGGACAGGAAAGAGAAGGAGAGAATGGGAGCGAGACAGGAGAGGAGTGACAGAGCGAGGGAGACACAGAGTGTTTTGCATATGACAGCAGAAAAAAAAAATCTTGGCCGTCTCCTTCCTTCCGTCCCAGAAAGTGTGCTGTTATCTCACTAAAAAGGCTTACGCAGGGAACAGATTTTGCACGGTGTTAATGTTCCAAGTATTTTTAGATAGAGAGGTACCTGTCAACCCCCCTCTGGGTCGTCTGAATTCCCTTGAGCGGAGTACAAGTAATATAGACAATGTTTATAATTAATTGCTTACTCACATTAAGTCCTGCCGTTACAAACCAGAGGATTTAAATTTGCAGTTTGCAGTGTACCTCCTATCTGATCATCAATATTTTTCCCAGTAGCCAAAGTCAGCTCTTAAAGCCTGACCTCATCAGCCGCAGTTCTCTCTTACAGCGAGTGTTTGCTCATTAAAGTGTTTTCAGTATGAGGCTTTCAAAGATGCAGGCTGTTCATTATACAGGACTTCAAAACATGCCCTGAGTAAATATTCCACTACATAGACACCCTTCGAGCTGTTTTCCTTTCAGCCTGTTACATGTCATGCAGGTATCTGAAATTATACATGATACGATGAGGACTAAGAGCATTGCAGATAATAAGGTTATAAATCATCATGTGCATAGTGTGGTGTCCTTCAGATCTTACCTGCTTGTTTACGCTGTAATAATTAAAAGACGGAGATAATTTTCTTCTTTTTTTGTGGGATACAGAGAGCAATAAATGTGTAAGACTGCAGTCTTTCAGTCTGGCAAGCTTTTATTCTGATTGCCTGATAGTTGATAAAAAGGAATTGATCGCACAAAATGACAGTATTTTCATTAATTACTCACTCTTGTGTCATTCCAAACCCATAAGACCTTCATTTATTTTTGGAAGACAAATTACTATATTTTTGGTGAAATCTGAGAGCCCTCAGACCCTGCATAGACAGCAAGGTTACCACCACGTTCAAGGCCCAGAAAGGCAGTGAGGACGTTGTTAAAATAGTCCATGTGACATCAGTGAATAATAGTCATGAAGCTATGAGAATACTTTTAGTGTGCAAAGAAAATAAAAAATAACTTTACTTAGCAATCTCTTCCGTGGCAGTCTTCAACACTACCACTACACATCTGCATTCCTCAGCTTGTAAACACGGCACACGGTGGTACACTTGTAAACGTGCATAGACTCAGAAGAGAAACTGAAATTGAATATCAATCATTTTCTTTGTGCACAAAAAGTATTCTCACAGCTTCATTACAGTTAAACCACGGAGGTCACATGGATATTTATATGAAATCCTTACTGCCTTTCTGAGCCTAGAATGTGGTAGTTGTGTTGCATATAGCAGGTGAGAAAATCTCTCATATTTCATCAAAAGTAAATTCATGTGAGTTTCAAAAGTATATGTAGGTCTTACGGGTTTGAAGAAATGATCAGAGTGTGTCATGTTTTCGGCTTCTGAGTTAGGCCAATGAAAATGTCTGTACCAGTCTATGCATATTTCCTGCTGTTTCCCCACTTTTCAGTTGTCTTTTGAGGAAAACCCACCCTTAAATGACAGTCTCTGACTATATGATGAAAAGTCTGGTCTGTGACTTATTCTGCCTGCAAAGGTCTTGATATGTGCGACTGGAGGAGAGCTGGAGAGACGTGCTCAGCAGGAGACAGCAGGAGTTCATTAAAATCACATGAATTGCTAGCCGCCTTCAAAAGAGCTCTCTTTCCTGTTGACATTGAGGATTTTAATAAGTGATCATATTATATTGAATCATGATCTCTAATCTTAAGCAAACTCTCACAAACTCAGGCTAAATCCATGCATTCTTAACTGTTTCCAAGTCTTGATAATCCAGGAATGATGATGTGAAAATGCTTGACATTGCTGTCATATCTTCGGTTTTATAGAAAATAGAATCAGACAATTTGCCTCCCCTTGATTGAGGCTTAACTCTGACTCGGTCATTATCAGAAAAAGCAGTGCTTGGTTAAATATTGATGCTATGAGAAAAGCCATTCTTTGTCAGGGATTATGAATTATTAGACAAAGATAATGAATCAGGGGAACAATACCGATTGCTCCTAAATTGAGAGATTAGTTTACCAAAGGTCTGGTTCGATGGAAATTCTGCTTTCATCCATTTTAAAAGAATTTTGCATGCAAATTGTCAGAAGATTAACTTAAGAATGACTGCCTTGGGAGCAGCAAGTTCTGAATCAGGAATCCAGCTGAACTAAACGATTATGAGCCAGAGAAGACACTGGGCTACCAGCCAGATCAAATAAACTCTGAAGAGCTAATAACCTGAGATACCTGAGTATGTAGTAATTGTTTTATTTCCTCAACATTTAATAGTCTCAAAATGTACAAAAGTCCTTGCTTTGTTTTACATACCTCTTTAAAAATGCCATTAAAAGTTGTCATCTATTACTGTATGTAACACATTATAAGACACATTGTCTGCTGTCAAATTCATGTTGTGTGCTGAAATGCATTCTTGCACCCTAGCAGAGATTTATAAGTACACAATTCAGAACACAAAGTGTATTTAAACAACACTGATTTAATGTATGGCGCAAGTTTGGGGCAGGACTATTTGTGTGACTGACTAATAGTAACACCGTGATAAAGACAGTTCACTCATATTAATATAAATGGGAGCAAATGTGTCTTCGTAAATGAAACATCAAACCGGCCACTGGTAAAGACATCACGCCACTATATCTGCCAGCAGAAGCATTGGTTACAGAAAGTCAGCTGACACATGCATAATGGCTGAATCAAGTTGGGAAAAATACGTTTTTTTTGTATTTGATCATAACCAAACCCATGGCTCGGTTCAGGTCAAATTTTGCCGAGCTGTTTTTGAGAGTTTAGTATTTAAGGTCTAGTTGGTCTCAGATTCCAGGAGATGTTACAGTAAGTAAACTAGCTTTCCATGAAACAGGACTGTTCTCTCAACAAGAGCGACAGTATTTGAGAACTTGTTTGAACCAGTCATAATATTGGCCATTCTGTTTGTTGACAGGCACAGAAATTACCCACTTGCGCTTTATTCGGCCTTTCAGAATATGTATCAATCCTTTTTGAGACTCCTTCTTAGCACTCTAATCGTTTTCAATATATCCCTGTCTTTCCTTAATCCCCCTATATTTCAGTCTGTTACCTTTTCTCTGTCTTTACAGGAACCTCTCCAGCCCAGGTAATGACCTACATCAGGATTCCTTTTACAATATGCAAGCCTCACAATCTTCAAAATCTTGGAGCAGCCATTTAGACCACAGGTGCGCTAGAAGCCTCAGGTCGGGTGGCCCTAGCCAAAGTCCTCCTGCTCCCTACCGCCCCTGCTCTATCCCAATCATCCCCTCTGTCCACTCCTACCAGGATGAGGTCTCGTGTATGCAAACCGCCCCTACTGCTGGAAGTAGTCGGTCTAGTCCTCTGGAAAGCACAGCGAAAGCGTCGGCCGTCGATCAACAACAGACCAATGTAACGGCCTTCAACCGAACGGCCGGAAGACGGGAGGAAGTGGCCTCACTACTCGACGAGGCTCAGGAACAGCTCAGAGCGCTAGCACATGCCCAGAGGAAACAGGAGGACATCAGTAGCTCCATCCCTCAGGGGGCCAAAGAGACTGTGTGCATCCTTTTAGCAAATGGAGGTGGACAAGGGGGAGTGGCCTCTTTTGGGCCCACGGAGACTCAGTTAGTGAGCCCCAGAGACACGCACAAAGATGCCACAAAGCCCGGCCAATGAGAGGGGGTTGACAGGCCTAACCACAAATGTCCCGTGTGTCCTGGGGCTTCAGAACACTCCCGCCAACACTGGAAACTGCGGTTGAATTTCTGAGGACCTGCTTCGGGTGGAAGCGTGGGAGAGTGACAGTCTCGATCATGTGAAAAGATCATTTATTTATATGCATTTATTTAAGGAGAAACTTAGAAAAAGAAACCAAATAGTCTGTCATCTCCATGGTGTTTTTAACTGTATAAAATATACATAAATATATATAAATGGATATAAATATATGAATTCAAACTGGTGACCAAGTCCAATAAAGGAATATGGGAATGAGAAACTTTCTTTTGTTCCAGCTCCACATCCTTGATGCTCAGTGGTTTGAAAAAAAAGTTATTAAAAAAAAAGTTTTTCCACTCGTTTCACACATTTCAAGTCAAGCTAAGCTTGTCCGACACACAATCTTGTGTTTTGCACCTGCAGCAGCTGTTTACTATCACCGTCCCAGTCACTATCCTCTATCCTGCCAAGGAATATGGCTCCATCCGCCTTTGAAAACAGTGGAACGTGGATTACAATTGGACTAAACTTCTAAACGCTAATCGTATCCAGGCATGAGGTAACTGATAGTTAAGCACTGCCTCCAAGACATCGATTGGAAGAATTTGATGTGTTCGTCCATTTGTGGAGCAATCTGCGTTTTGTTTTTTGTGCCTCGGTGCATTCAATCTTCATTTGAGTTTGAAAATGAGTAAAGATAAGCTAATGGAACTGCACACCACCCGAGATGCACAAACAGACCGTCAGAACCTCTCTGAATGAACTGAGGAGATAACAGAGAGCGGGATTGGCCAACACAAGGAGCTTTTGTGGGGGTTTTTTTCCATTTTGGTTCTTATGGAATTATCAGCTGCTTTCTGGGAAGGTGGGAGCAGCAGTCACTTTGAGTCTGTATGCTAGCTTTGAATTGGGACATAATATGTCTGTGAATTAACAACCAAATGTGGTAAGAAAGAAAAATTAACAATGAATCTTTAGTGAAGCTGTTTGTTTGTTTCCAATGTTTTTTTGTTTTGTTTTTATCTGACCCCAAATTCACACACTCGTGCATGTTGATGCCATGATGGTTCTAATCGCTTAAAGGAAAGCCCCACTAAGAAGAAATTGCATTACGATTGACCCACGTCTGCTGATTTCAACCCAAATCCTGGCATAAAAACACATGAGTGGTCTGCGGAGTTTTATAGATCAGTCCTAATAGACCCATTTCTGAGAAATGCTCAATGGCTGCTTTATATTGAATTGACTTTTTATGTGCTGTTGTTTCATCCAAAGCATTTATTTAAGACTGCCATCCGTAGTTTGATTTTAAGACCTTCTTCAAAGCATGTTGCATTTGTCCTTCATCAGATGTCTACCATAACTCAAGGCGAAGATGAAATGAAACATCTCATGGTAAAAGAAAGCTAATGTAAAGGTTAGCCTGTGGCAGAAAACAGCTGGTAAGGGCAGACAGATAAGACTCTCAATTCTTTTCATAACACCTTCTCCTGGAAAAGGCATTGACCTCAGTGAATTGCAGTGAGGTGACGTCTATCGAGATAATCATGCCTCAGAAGTAATGTGGCATTTTTGCTGTAAGGAAAAGACAGGACAGATTTGGATCTCAAAGTTCTATTTCTTTATCAAACAAATACAATTTGAAGATTAGAAAACGCATCAGAAGTTCATTTAGGGCCCCATCAGTTTGACATGAGCTGTTGGATTTTTTTTTTTGTGACATTTTGTATTTTTTCAACCAATTAAAAGGGTATGTTTGTTAGTATGAACATTCATGGGTTTTTTTTTCTGTTTTCAAATTCTGTGTATGCTCATTTTTTGTAAATCTCATTTTATTGGCATACAGTAGATGACTAAAACGAGACGCATACCACACTGCTAAGTGATCTATAAAACGGCAGACTAATTCATATGCGGGTCACAGCAGCAGATATATAAACGGTCCATCTGTTACAGCTCTTAATGTTCTTTTTCAGTCAAAATGGTGTAAGAACGTCTCATTTGATTTGGACCATATTTTGTACACTAGTGCTTAAGTATATTAAATTGTTTTCGCACAGTAATTACAATGTATGGTAATTTATGCTGTCATTATTCCAGAATGTAAGGTACTGTATGTGATTTGATGAGTTCATAACAGAAGACAGTATATTGCAAGACCTATTTTGACAGAATGCGCAAGCTGCAACTGTGCACAACCGAAACTTCATGGTTCTGTATAACAGCCCCTTGATGTACTTTAATGTGCAATTTCAAAATCGAGAAATGAAATTTCTTTTCATTCTAGTATGTGAGAAAATGCATTATTGCCCTCCCAATTGAAATAATTTTTCTTTTCATTTAGTTCATTTTTTTATTTTTTCAATAAAGATGAATCTTCAGTGTTGAATAATGTTAGAATGAGTGTTTTTTAACGAATAAATTATAATTAAATATAAATCACCAGATTAAAATAGTGTTATTTTAGCATTATTTATAGCCATTTTTCTTGGTTGCTTTTGTACGTTTCTCAGATCACAACTGAAATGCTTAAAAATACACTGCATAATCAAAAAAATTTTTCTCATTTTGAGCAAATTGCCAGTGTATTGTTTTTTTCGTGCAATTTCAACATGATCAATCACTTAATATGAAAGCATATATATAGATAGAAAACTTAGCATTTCTGACAATGCAAGAAGGAAACAAACAAAGTCAGAAAGATGAGTAAGAATGCATGATGGTAGGGTAGGCAGGCAAAACAGACATGAACAAAGCAGGAATGTTTCCAATGAAATAGGTGAAACTTTGCGGACCATGTTCTTAATCATGACCTTGCAATGGCCAAGAGTTGAAAGGTGCAGCTTAATTTTGGAAGAATAACTATTTCATATTCCAAGCATTTCATAGACAGAAAAGGTAAAACAAAAAGCCTATGCTCTTGGAAAAGTCAACTTGCACTTTACAATTATACAGTGAATATACTTCATACTGTACATACTGAAGTGAAACAAAGTGATAAAGAGTCTTTGTCTTTTCTGCATTGCAATGGCTTTGTACTCTTCGTTGTCAGAGCACCTGTAAATACTTATTTGTGAATCTCGTCTAATCTCTTGCGATCAGTAACCCACATATGTACTGTATGTGCTGCTGCACTTGATAAATGTCATATAGAAAGTACAGCATTCTGCACACATTTATATCAGGAACAGTACACTTAGATTTGACAACATGACAAAGCAATTTGATTATCCTGTTTCTGAACACTAATAGAAGGCACTTATACCTGATTTATTGATATATACTACAGTATACACATATAACCTTTGACACTGAAGAAACATATTTTTGCAGGTAATCGGTTGTGTGATGCTGTTTGTATGAATTATTTCAAGTAATGCACTTGCTGGTTTGCTAGTGTTAAGGATGATTCAAGAAGTATGCCAAAGCGACTCCGAAAAATTGTAATAATCTTAGTTAGTGTCATTTCAATGAATGAAAACGCTCTACCCAGTCATCTAAGCACATTATGAATGAGCTCATAATCCATAATCTAGAAAGAAAAAACAACCTGCAACTGAGAAAGACTTAAAGCAAATCTGTTTTCACCCCCTGCTGGTAAAGAGCAGCACAATGATTCACAATGAAAGAAGAAGAAAACATTTTGGTGGTAGAGATGAGCATTTATCATTGCAATAAAAGGGATTTGAAGTTAAAAAAAAAAAAGACAAATGGCATAAATAGACTTATGTCTGAAACAGAAAGGACATGCCATTTATATTTTAGCTGTTGTCTCAGAGCAAAGGGTTGGCTAAACCTGAGATTTCTAATCATCGAGTTTTGACTTTCATTTTAGTCAGCATTAAGCTAATTTAAATGTCTGAAAGCTTAGAGGGTTGAATACTTTTGGCACAATGGGGGCATGCAGAGAGATAATCACTGCCACATAATAAGATGAATCGATATTAAGTGCTTATGTAAGAAAAGTCAAAGTACTTTTTTTTTTCCTCCATGAGCTCTACTGGAAAGCCAATCACTCCAAAAACTTTTGAACCACACAACAAAGACAGATTATCCTCATTTTTTTTTTTTTTTTACTCTCAGAATAATGCTTTTTAGTAATAAGATCTAATATAGGATCTCTGCAAAAGAAAAAAATCTTGGGACATGCAAAATAAACAAGATTTCAATTCGGCAAACAGCGTCTTTAACAATCCACACACTAAACACAATGATAGTGACAGTATATAAAAAAAAAAAATCAAACCATGAAAGACAGAGATGCTCTCAAAGTCCTCGCCACATAACTTAAAGAAAACAACGACAGTGAAAATAAAGTTCTTAGCAGTAAAACAATAAGGCTGTGATTTGCATGATTTATTCATGTCGTGGCACATGCTAGGAATGAGTCCAGCATCCAGCGCAGATATCCAACACACATTCATTACCCTGTCCTAAACGATACATCCATGGCAACATAATCAAGTCTGAACGCACAAAATTTGTTTTAGTCAGCTGACATTAGGCTTACTGTGCATGTACTAGGTTTGTTCTTCACATATAATCATTTTAACTCTCATCGCCTCCAAGTCTGGTCACACATTTAAACAGTTCAGGATTGTTATTACTGAAACAAATTCAAGGAAAATGTAAAAATGATCATCTTAAAAAAACTACATTTTTCTTAAAGAATGTCAGGAACTAAAGCATAGATTGTTATTAAACTTTATTGACTAATATGTTTCACAACCCAGGTAATAAACCTAATAAATGTTGATACAGTTCATCTGGTTCAATCTATTTAGCAGCCCTACTATGAATCACCAAATCCTCCTCTCAGTGAAACGGGTAAACAGAACCCAGCAAATATCACCACTTTATTTCCAAACCAACTATAGTTCCACCAATGTAGTTCCAAAGGGATCAGCACTCATATCCCTTTTTACACCAACCACTTAGTAAAGTCATCACTCATGGCTAGCTCTCATAGATTCTCCCATTATTCTTTTGCAGATGATATTGAATTAGTTTTCTCTATTCCACCCTCTGACAACCAGATACCCTCATGAATCACTGCATGTCTGCCAAGCATTTCTGCCTGGATAAACACCCATCATCTGAAGCCGAATTGATCAAAAACTGAGTTGTTGCTCAGCTGGCCAAGAAGCACCCTCGCCAAGACCTTGTCTTTTCAATAAACAACTCCACCATCTCACCCACTCGGAAAGCCAAAAATCTTGGTGTCACACTGGACAAGAATCCACTTTTTCATAAGTGCTTTATTCTCACTAGGTTGTGTACTAGCTATATTAGGTTTATTATACTCATAGCATATGTTTGCTTTGGCATTTTGCACAGGAAGAAATTATTGTCTTTGCCAAACAGCATGCTTTCCATCTGTTGATCTTCGTGGCCTTAAATATATGATATTTTTATAAGCTTCTTTCAATAAAATAATCTAAATGCCTTTGATATACAGTAACTTAATTCTCTTAACATGTTGAAAAGTAGGCGGATTCGTTCTAGAATAGCATTTTTAATTGCTCTTTCTGTTCACATTTTATTTTTGCAGAAAAATAACTCGGACACAATGTCATTATTTTTTCTTGGGGTCTTATTTTTTCTGGTTTCCTCTCAGAATGATCCAAATAAGGGGTATTTCACTATTAAACATGCTTTAACACTACATATTGACAACACAATTGAAAAAAGGGAAGATGGATGTGGCTTCAGTGTGTGCAATTTTGTTTGTAATACTGTTTTTACTGCAGCTACATGCATAAATTCCACTGGCAGTGTAATCTGAAGCATTTTAACACTAATGCGATCTTATTGAAGTGGTGCAAGATCTTGTATATTTTTGCATGAAGACTTGTTACTTAATTGCACAGCAAATCTGAAGCCATCGCCATGTTACGTCGGTTTAACACTTTTTTCAAAAATTTCAAGCTTGACCTACAACATTCTCATGCTGCTTTTCAAACAGAATAAATGGATGCATTAGGACAGGCACAATGCTGCAACGCTCTGAACTGGTACATGAATAATGCATTATTATTTCGGATCAAGTACAAAATTCCAAGTGAGCCAGCTTTCGCTCTGTCTCTGAAAAGTGAAAAACAAACACACCTTAAAGGTCTTCCAATTTTAAGTCTTCAAAGATTTACCTGCATTTTAATATGTTCGGTAATTTCTATTTACAGGTGAACTGTGTTATACCTGTAAGACACCTGGCATCAAAGAAAATTGCAAAAATAATTAGTTTTCTAACAAATGGCTTGGCTTGCCCTTATGTTTATTTATTTGTTCAAGACATATAGATTTTTTGGCAAAGCAAGTCTTGGCTTTTTTTTTTGCTATTTGAATTGCTTTGTAGTGGTATATACTGTACCTGTATGCAGTGGGTCATGCTGAGGACTGTAGAAATGATAGGTTTTTTACTCTGCCTTTTACCCTGTTCTTGCAATAAAATATAAAACATACTCACGAGGAAATCATATACTGTAACTGTGTTGACAGCAGGGAAGAAGCAGTTGCTTGCGATGTTTGAGAAGTTCTAAAAATGTGAAGAAAAACTCCCTCTACCTTCTCAAGCATAATAACATCCTTTAGCCTTGACTGCATAGTCATTATATTATATATGCACAACATCCTATACCTTGTGTTTATGCAATATTAAGTACTAAGTCACCATAATTAAGAATTATAAACAAATAAAGTTTAGATGCAATAACTGGAGCATTTTAATAATCAAAAAAACAGAAGGAATTGCTTTTTAAAGACAAATATGGGTCACAAATAAAACAGTGTAATGTAATGCACTTGCATATTTAATGTACACGTTAATATTGATGTGTTCTAATCATCTAAATATTTCATACCTGGGAAAACGAGACAAGGAGATAAGAAATCATGCCTCAAAACAAAAAAAAAGTGGACAAGTGCAATATCGCTACTTTACTGCTAAGCTCTTCACATCCATCTAAGGATGAGAATATTATGCCATTTACTTTTATTCTAAAATGTGGAATACAGTAAGGTAAAAAAAAAGTGCGAAGAATGAGTAGGTGTGTTCAAGAATTACTTTTAGAGTAGATTTTCATTCACTGATTGCACAAAGGCTCGCATTTACAAAATTCAGCCGCGACACACAGTAACCATAGTTAAAAGATTTTCTTCCATCACTTCCATTACTCATCTGATGCTTCAATTTGTGTGGGCGGTTTAAGGGCGTAAATCAAGTTTGCGCCCTTCTTTATGAATAACATTGAATCACCACAGCATCTGTGATGCAAATGAGCCTGCTGATTCATAAACTGTCATATGTAAATATCAGCATGGTTAAATGGCCATAAATCCATATATAGAAGTCGCACATTTTACAGTCAATTTAATTTGTGTGTGCAATCGTTCTTTGAATGTGTTGAGTCACAGCTGTCCACAAAGACTAGTTTTAGGTTTTTTTTTAAATGTTGCTTTCTGGTTATTAACTTTTAACTCTTCAGCCCTCTTTCACGTGCAATATGTTACTCCAACAGCACATATCACACCGATAATCAGATTGCTTTAACCCTACACCTCTACACTCAGCAAAATATATGATTTGATTTAATATATCTGAAAGACGACCTCACCCTGTCGGTTCAAATCTACAGATGGCAAAGATCCCACTCCTGTTAAGATTGCACAAGCGGTGGCTCTTGTAACTGTTCTCAACAGGAGTGAAGCACATTCCTTCCACTGGCACAATATGTTCAAAACTTCACAAGTTTAATATAGTTCTTGAGAAAAACGAAATATACTTGGTATGTTGTCCATTATTTCAAGGATGAGATTTGACTTGTACATATCCCATGGAAAAATTAAAGGAAAACTGAACATTCTGCCAACATTTACTCTCCCTCTCCCTCAAAAAATCTTTTCCAAACTGCACAGTAAAACTCAATGGGATCCAATCAATGTTGTTTTGGAACCCCAGAGGCATTCGTTGTATGTACAAAACAGTTTAAACATTCTTCAGAATATTTTTGTGTTCCAGAAGAGATCAAAAATTCAGCATATAATGCAGCAACACACCAAGTTGACGGCCAATGCTGTCATTGAGTCTCTGTCAACTCAGTTTTTACAGTGTGTTCCGCTCCGTCTGCATCGGCCCTTCCGTAAGACAGTCTGATTGGCTGTTAAGCTCAGTGAACCAGTGCACGAGAAGAAAAGCGAAACTGAAAAGGGTACAAACTGCTAAGTCAAGATGTGTCACACAGAAGACTTTTTTTATTTTTACCTCTTAATTTTACATTTCAGCATGTGAATATTCTCATAATAACATGGCCATCTGGAATGAAGAAAGCGATCAACATCACTGATTGATTTATATTCAAAACTGTGAGCAAGAGATGTTGCATTTGCATTTTGTATATTCAAAGTCCTATAGTTTACTAGTCACTGCCACCTGCTGATATAGATCCCCAGCCACAGAATGTATGTGCTAGTTGGCCATTGGCTGTTGTCTTTGTTGTGCATTCAAATACACCTTTATACCACAGATCATGTAAGCGGTGTGAGATGACAACACAATTGACTTTCACTGCTAGATCTTCAATGCCAGTTTGGTGTGTCCGCAAATGAATAAACCTGTAGGTGAAATTAAAGGGAGGAACTGTCATAGGAATGAAGTAACCCTTGTGAAAGGGGATTTGGGTGACCATACTGACTGTCATCCACAAGTTCAATTCCAGGAACACCAGTTCATTCAGATTCATAAAAGCACTGTTGCATTTTTTATGGAGTAGCACAGAACATATCCCAAATACCTGACAGATATTGCAAAAAGAGGTGTCCAGAGATATCACGCCAGTCGCTGTGACAGCCCTAGGCTCTCTAAAACTGCAAAAATGAATGTGACCACAGAAAGCTATTGTTTAGCCACTCAGAAGACTTGGGGACGCTCTCTGGCTGTCAGTCACTTTGAACATTCAGGTTTGCTGACAGGGAGAGGGGGCGGTCTAATTCACTCAAGCCTGGTAGAAGTTAGCAAAATGACTAACGTCACATACAACACTTTAATGCGAACAAAACAATCCACACCTCCTCGCTAACACAAGTCAGTGTCATTCATTAGCACAGAAAAATAGAATTTACAGACTCATCACCACCACCTCTGGATACAGAGATGAGTCCTACTGGTTTTTCCACGCAGAAGTAGGACCTGAAGGATTGAAGGAAGGTACATTTTCAGATAGTGACGTGATTCACTCTGTGGCATTTCCCAATCGCATTTGTTCCTCACAAGCTTTTGCCTGCTAACATTTCTGAGCAACGCTTGTCTGTTTGACGTCATCTGTCTTCAGTATGTACGTTCTTCACTGAACAATAAGTGAGCTTAATTGTATTTACTTCAAATCTTAAAAGTATATTTTAAAAAACTTTAAGAGACTAGACTTTCATGACTGTTACACTTAACATACTGTAGGTAATGTCATTCTTCTTTGTAATGTCAAATTGCAAGTTTTAAAATACATTTTACAAAATACAGTATAGGGATGTTGCAATTCCTCAATTAAATTTGATAACTTGATTGCATTTTGCCCGTGCCAATTAAAATACGGTAAGTGGTGCATTACACGGATGAAAATGCATGAAATTCATTATTAGACCCATTTTTAAGGCTACACAAAATTATTATTGTCTCATTGCTTTTATACATGTCTTTTCCAGTTAATTTTATGGCCTATTATTGACTTTTTATTACCACTAAAATGGCCATATCACTTGATTAATCATCAGAAAAATTAAACAATTAATCGATAACCAAAATACCCGCCCATAACTTACCATTCAGAAGGGTCGATGTACAATCTCAGAACAACAGATTGTTCTACAAAATCGGCATCTTCGTCTGATACAGGCTCAAACATATAAGGTTGAATGCCTAATCCCTCCATCGTTC
>JAUCMU010000024.1:6774372-6791931 GCA_032275025.1 Enteromius treurensis
TAATGTTCAGTGCTTTGCTACAATCTGTATTGTTAAAAGCGCTATATAAATAAAAGTGACTTGACTTGACTTGAATAGATTAACAGCGATATTTTTTTATTCTCGCGATACAGCGTGTTAACGCTGATAACGGCCCACCACTAGTTTTCATATTTAAATACAAGTTGAAATGGACTAAAATCTGAGTGAGCCTGAACAACAAACACAAAAAGAATAAAGAACAAAGCAGAAAAGAAGAAAAACAAATGTGCACTGTGAAATATGAGAATAATACTTTGTTGTTCTAAAGTAGAGAACAAATACCAAAAAAAAAACAAAAAAAAAAACTGTTGAGATCCCGGAGTATTATATCATCATAAATGTCTTGTTGGAGCAGGTTCTCCTAAAGCCCTTCAGCTTCAGCTGCACAGCGTGTGGTGATAGCAGGTTTGCTTTTGATAGCTTTTGATCTGTGAACGCCAGAGTAGCTGTAGTGGGCATTAAGATGGCTACTCTAACATGAAGTGTTTTCACAGTTTAAAGTGTTTCAGAGCCGAGTGCTTCACTGATTACCTGATTTGTGCAAAGCCTGGTCACTTGTCTCTACACAACAAAATTAGATTTTGGTAATATATTGATTAATATTAATCTATATTTTATTTTATGCAATGGCTAGTTATGTGACTCTACAGTACATAATAAAAACGACTTTGGCAAAATTTGTTTGTAGTAGTATATCGTATTTACCCTCTTCTCATTTTCTGTGGTGCAATGTTTTCCTGTTGGTTATGAACAGACCTTTCTCTCTCTCGAATATTTTATTTAAGAACATCCTCCTCACCTCATTCCCTATGGAAGTGCATCTGAGTTTAGTACAATCTTTCCATCTCACACTGTGTAATATGAGTTGTCACCATAGTTACAGCAAGACCCACCCACCACAGCCCAGCTTCATTACCTCTAAATCCTTAAAAAATCTGTCTTCAGTTTTATTGGTGGTCATCAGCAGTACATTAATAAAGAGATGTCTGGAATAGCATTGGAATGGTTTGTTTGGAGATGAGTTAGCCGAGATGCAGAAATCATGAAGGCCAGCAATCCTTTCTCTTTAGTCGTCTTGTTATTCCTTAGAGTGCTTTACATATTTAAAGATTAAGCACAAAAAGACATCCATGCAAAATTCTACCAAAGCCATACCAGTACCAGAGTTCATGAAAAGAAACCCAAACCCGCTGTTTCCCCACACCTCAAACTGCAAAGCACCTTCACTGCCTCAGGCAGAGCATTTTTTTATTGCTGCTTTATTCACAGGAGGCTTTGCAAGGAACCCTGGGTAACTTCTGGAAGCTTTTAAAAGTGAGTCGAATCAGGTACAAACGCAACCATAAAGACGTTTGGAGGGGATCATTGTAAATAGTGACCTTAGTAAGTATCTGTGGGTGATGCAATGCTTACATCAGGTGCCCTTTCAAAGAAGCGCTACAAGAAATAATCATACAGTATTCCGGTTGCTGTGAATAACATCATAAATTATTGAAAACGTGTTATCGCCTTATCACTTTGGAAATAAATTCAAATAAATAGCTGGAATACAAATAAGCAGTGCATATTCTAAATGTGATCATTTATGATGCATCACGAATTAAAGTGTTTATATCTGACACTTTCAGATGTCCTTTACTGTCCCTGCATGCGTTGAGTCCCTTATAGTGGAGCAGGACCCCTTTACTTGTTTCCTGCCCTCCGCTCTGTTTGTGTTAGAGCTGAAGGGTGAGGGATACAGAGAGACCCTATTAAACCATATGGAGTTGTAAGTTGTTGACATAATGGGGTGTGACAGACCATGAGCTCTACTGTGATCTCAGGTCACCACATAGGTGTAGAGGCATCTGTGGACGGTACACAGACACTGTAGTCAGCTAACCACAGCCGTTTCCATCAGCTGCTGAGTGAATTATGCCAACAAGGTGCAAAGGTGGGAATTATTGTATGTATTGTATGGAGGTAATCCACTGCATTTCTAGGATGTTTAAAAAGATTGATGACTTATTTCAGCATTGGATTGGAGTTGGATGGAAGCTTTGAAAGAAAGTGAGATGTCACAGTATTCACTTGCTATGATGTCATTGTCTTTTCTCAGTGATGATGGTGATGATGTCACAAATTCTCATCTCACAAAGTCTTAACGCGTGCTATTTCTAAGTCACAATACTAATAGCTGGAATATAATTGTTTTCGCTGGTTATTCTTTTAATAAAAATAATACAATTGTTTCTTAAGCACAAATCAGCAAAGAATCATGGCAAATAGTGTCTGATAAAAATTATGTTTTGCATATCTGAAATAAATTACATTTTAAAATATATTACACTAAACAGCTATTTTGATTTATGTTCTGATTTTTCACAATATTAAATTTTTAAAGGCAGTCTTGGTGAAAAAATATATAATTTTAATTTTTTATTTATTTATTACACATTAATACATTAATAATAAACTTGCTATTTAAGAAATGTTCTCCAAAATTTAAAACAGAAGTATAGATTTCAGATACTTCTAAAACTACTTTTTAAAATTAGGATTCATGATTTTACACAAGCATTGATTTATATATTTTTATAAATAAACTCTAGTTATCCTCTAGTGTGTGTACGTGCACCAGCTGAGTCACAGTCTAAACAATAAGCTATTAAAAAGCCTTTTATGAAATACTTTAAAACATACAGTATCTTCACAGAGCAACTTCTTTGCAGAAAACACCCCTACATGTAGACTTCTGCAAATATCCTTTTCATTTTTTACAGCGCCTAAGCGACACTCCACTGAGAGTTCAGTTCTGCAGTCCTCAGTCAACAATGCAATCAAACTCCACACATTCTACCTGTCAGAGCTCTTCTCCCTGTGTAACTGAATCTGCTGGGATGTGGTCTCGCCTTCTGCTTCACATTTTTTCATTGCTTTGTACTTTTTCCTGGGTTCTCAAATCCCTGAGCGAACTGTCACTAATTTGAAGCAAGTCTGGAAAACACATAGAAATTGTCTGAGCGATTCAGAAACAAAAACGCATAACAGAGTGGAAAATGCATGTCTGCTGTGTCACCGAAGCGACCAGTCTGCTTGTCTGAAAGTGAGCGACGTGCAGAGGAAATGAGGACATACACAATTTTTCAGGATGAGAATAAATATCATATATGAAAGCTTAAAATACAACCTGAACTCAAACTAAGCATCGCATTCAGGAAATACTGAATTATTGTTGTGTGCATGCAGATAACAGTACGCCAATGACTTCATGGCTTAGATGCCAGTCACAGAGTGGAGTTTTACACCAACCCCTTTTACTCCTCTCTAAGAAGACCACACAGGTTGCTATAGAAACACAGCCTCACTGAAAAGCTTTCTGACTATTTGGACTTGATGTCAAGGTTATTGTGATTGTCTGTAGCTCCTTAAAAGCAAAACTCAAAGCAAGTCAGAATAGAAAACAAGAGATTTATTGAAGCCAGTCAATCAGAAATGCTAGAACTGATGAAAACATGATATTGAGCATTAAACAGATGAACCAATTCACACTATATTTAGTATTAGATTGGATTACATTTAGATTTGAATTTCTTTTATATTTTATAAAAATAAAATGAAATTTTAGAAAATAAAATTATATGAACGCATAATTATCATTATCACCGTGTCAAGCTTATTGCTTATGCATATAGCATATAAAGTTAGTATTTGAGCCTTACACTTTACTGAAAAATCTTAGAAAGGATTCCCAAGATTACTATCTCCAGAATCTCCAGGTGTGTACTTTCTGAGCTTTTTTTATGTCTTTATTTCTGTCTAAACTCCACACAAATCTTGTAAACGTTAAATATAACTCATATCAAGTTAGGTCAAACAACACCAAGTTCTTTGATGCAGATCTAGTTATCCTCTAGTCTGTGTACGTGTACACTGTTGAACAGCGTCCTACGGTGCTAATGTTAAGTAAAACTCATAAGCCATCTGTGCTTGTGGAAGAAAATATTATTCCACTGCTTGTTTACAGGGAAAGAAAGTGTGTTTCTTGTCCACTTTCAGTGGGAGTCTGTGCCAGATGGGAGTGGACATGTTTTGCTTGCTTCAGCTGTCAATTTGAGAAAAAGCACCATGCTTTGGTGCCTTCTCATACGGTTCTTCAGCTGTTCCACCTTCTCAGTTAAGGCTGCAGGCAGGTGCAGACAGGTGTGCAGTCTCCAGGGGGTGCAGCAGTACATCCCTGTGTTTAAAGTGGTCTTTGGCTAATAAACTAATAAGATATTAAGATATTTGAGCTAATAAGATATTTGAGTGACAAGTTCAATACAAAAAAATATCAACATCTGTCAAAATATGTACCTCTGTGCCCTTTTTTTTGCACAACAGTTTTTATGTGCCTTATTGCACATTTCGCCACAATTTCGAAAGAGAAATGAGTGGCACTAAAACACAGGTTCAATATGTGAACCCCTGGCACATTGTTATTACATTGATATACTGTATGTGTGTAATGCAGCGGATCAGAATTGAAATATCTGTGGACTGTTGCTCTGTCATGTTGGGAATTTACCCTACACCAAATCCAACCCGATAGTGTTAACAAATGCAAAACAGATATAAAAAAAACATTTGTTGATGTTGATGATCTTCCTTTTACACAGATTTAAGCTGTTTTGTCCTGTGACACGGGATTCAAACTAGAGATTCTCACCTTGGTACGTATTTTGTGTCTCGCTAAAAAGTGCACCAAGGTACATTAATACCATGAGACCAGGTAGATAGATGTAAGGATTCAGATTAGCAGTTTTATCCATTGACTTTTTGCCATAATGACACTCAGCTCTGGATTGAAATTGTTCAAATAGTGCCTATAACCAAAAGGAATGAAGATAATTAATTGCAAGTACAAGTTCAATTTCATGTCTGTTTGACATGGAGACCCCCCTGGGGTTTAATATAATAGCTTCTTAATATGACTCAGAATGATGGCACCACCCTGTGCGGGAGGCATCTTTTCCCATCACCCCGAGTGCCTAGATTTATTCAACAGGGGATCTGGATTAACCAGGCCGTCATTAGCAGCCAGTTCCTGCCCACCTACAGCATCAGTTTCTAGGGGCTTGAACTCTATGACCCCATCCTAAGAAACAGCTAATATATCCATAATGTAACATGCCCACAAATGATCACCTGTTAAAAAAAACTACAGAATTCTATCTAAATCCACAATGGATCAAATTGAAATGCTTCTGTGCTCATGATACATATTTTAATACAATTAACTTTGCACTAGTTACAAAAGACTTAAAAAGTTAGAATTAAAGTAAAAATTATTTTAGTTTTCTAGGGCTGTAATGATACACCAAACCCACGATTCGGTTTGTATCACGATTTTTGTTTCGTGGGGGGTGAAACAAAAAAACGATTGAAAACATTTTTTATTAAATAACATTTAAAAATTCTTTATAAACTGAACACCAAAGAACAAGATTAACAATGCAAATTATTAACAATATAAATAGAAATGCGCCCAGCTTGGTAATAGATAACGGGGCTCGAGCACACTGAGTAAATACTTGAACCCCTCGTTATCGACAAACGAAAATGGTCGCATATCTATGGCGGCAAATCTATGCCAATAATGCGCGAGCGCACCGCTGAAGAAACGGGAGCCGCAAGCTCATTTCAAAACCGCGCGCGCGATATGTCATCTTTGCCCAATTCAAGCACTCGCGCATGCGCATGAAATGTCTTCTGCACGCAATTTAAGGTAGTCAAGGGGTGTGTCGCGATGCTCCCTTATCACTCCCTTATTTCGGTTTCATATCGTGTATCGTTACAGTCCTATAGTTTTCGATATATATTTTTACTAGGATTGCAACTTTACAATTCTGACCTATATTAAAAAGCTGATCATTTTTAAATGGCCGATATTAAAATCCTATACTATTTTGTCAAAAAAATTAAATAAAAAAGAAAACACTAAACATTTAAATCTTTCTAAATGCTACAATTTTAGTATGACAAAATGCATATTTGTTACCCTCTCTGTGAAGGCTGATGTCTCAAAATCTAATTATTGGATAACAAGCATCGTGATTGATTTCAACCATTAATTTCATTATGACTTCAATATCTGACATGGTCTTACTCAGTCAATATTAAAGATTTTAAGGTTAAATTTTCACAGCATGTCCTATACCTCATGAAGAAAGAGTTTATGTAGAAAACAGTAACTTTTATCATATTGCACGATTTGTAATCAGATCATAGCATTATATGATGTTTACTGTAGTAAACATGCCTGGTAGTTGACATGGTACAGCACTGCGTTGGAGCACTCAGGAAATTAATAAAGCTTGTAAAATGTAAGTCACAATAAAAGAGCGTAAACACTTGTAGAAGCAGGCAAAATTGCATTGTTGCTTCAGCAAATGAAGTTTTATCTCACGACTGCTTTTGTTAACCTCTATCGATAAGGGTAGGTGGTACGTTATTTAAAAAAATAATAGAGCATTAACATTTTGGCACCACTTGACAGACGTTTCATTCCCAAACTGTCGCAATGTGTACATCAATGTAGTAATAAAACACTAGCAAATACTTCTCTCTCTCTTTATCTCTTTCAGATAAAACTGAACATGCTTTTAGCAGCACTCATCTGGTCATTTCTCTTTCAAGTGATACTAAACTACTATAGACACATTTTTCCAATGAATTTGAGTTGGCAAAATGAAATATCACAGGTAACAGATGTGGTACCCTAGTATTTATTAATGACAAGCAGTTGTTTCACAGTAAATGTCTTTGATTTTGGATGAGAGTACTCTCTGTATGCACGTTTTTTAAAAGCTGTTTTCGTTTGTCATGTTTTAGTCTTTAAACCAGCCAAAAAGCTTATTTTACTTTTACAACAACTGTTATGATTGATACTACAAAGCCACAGCACCATGCGTTATGTAAACAGTCCAATCAATGACTAGATATTCCTTCAACTCCAGCCTGCCAGCCAGTTTCCCTGCTTCTGTTAAACTGAGTACAAGAGCGAAAACAAACCTCTCTTGATGCCCTTCATTTCCTTGTCACACTGTGACCAGGGCCAAATGCATGGGTCAGTCCCTTTGCCAACAAAAATGGTATTTCTTATCCCTCTCCCTGTCTTCAGACTCCTTTTTTGATACATGAACATTGCTTTCCATCTTTCCATCTGAGTGTGTTTGTCATCAATCATCACTCAGACATCCAAAGCCCAAATTGAGAATGCAGTGCGTTCGTTTTACTTTTAAAAGATTAGACAAAGGCTTTAGATTTACCCTTATTTAAAAAGTGACACCTCACCTTTTAGTTGTCTTGGTTATGGGAGTCCCTTTCCCATTCATTTTCTCTATAGTCCTTTCGAATCTACAATAAAGAGCTTTAAGCAGTGATAAATCACACCAAATCCATTTTTCACCAAAATAAATAAAGTGACAAGACTCAGGATTGTGAGTTTAGTTCTTCAATTATTAAACAACATTACAAATTTAAGAGAAGAGTTGCCAAATCACACTGACTTGTAGGTTCACAAAAACAACCTTGGAACTCGAGGTACGTCTGTCTTGAAAGTTTTTCATATTATTGCTAAAAGTCAATTTCTCTATGGAGAAAGACAATGTTTTTTGTTTTGCTTTTTTACTTTTGGAACCCAGCAGTTGCGCTCTGTTGTTTTTGATCAGCTAAAATTTTTTGCCATGCCCTAAACAAACACTATAAATAACACAGTGTACCAATCCACCCCCTCAAAATCATTTTCATAAAACGGTTTCATTTTTCATACAATAACGTCTCCCTTTGCCTTTATTGAGGCAGAGTTCATAAAACCATAAACTGTGTGGCACTCTTGATTTAACCCAATTTATGAGTAAAGAGGCCTATCTATCATACCATTATCTCTCGATTAGGTCAAAATACGAAACATCAATTTTGGAAATATATGTGTATACGTGTACACTTATATTAGAAGTTTGCCAAAAACAGCCACACGAAGGCTGCTAGAAAAGGATAAATATTTGCAATGATGGTCCTGTCACATTGTTGCTTAGAAAATGACAGCATTTTCACTTCGGTTCAAATTTAGATTCAAACCAAAGCGCATTACAACCCTCCTACTTGAGTGACAGTCAGAGAGTCAATAGGAAAAACATGACATATATTTTGCAAATACACCAAAAGTCCAATATGCACTTCCAATATGTAATTAATTTTGTCAACCTGTTGTTGTTGTTTTTTTTTAATCAGTGTCTGTACCTACCTTATCATACCTTTTTTATTTGTCACGATTTATATGCAGCTCTGCGTTGTTATGGATGTCACAGTAATATCTCTTCATGTGGAGGGAAATGTCATAAGCAGTGAAGCCTGCGGTTCTGCTGAAGGCTGGTGTAAATCATAGACTCTTTGTAATGCATCTGTGTTTTTAGTTTTGAACACGAGAAGGAAAGAGAAACCAGAAATATGAGCAGAAAGATCTTGAGGAGACATGAGATTATTATTAAGTCCTTTGTCCAGAGCATGTCAACTCTTTCAAGCATAAATTTGCATTTAAAAAATAAAATGTTATGAAGTGCCATTTTTTATTATTAAATATCCTTGGTTCTCATGACAGAGGTAATACAAAATATAGCTGAGACCCGGTTCTTGTTCCTAAGAGAAGGATTTTATATTTTTTTCATGGAGTTTTATCTCTATTTTGTAATTTAAGAGGCGCTGAGGTTGTAATGTGGCATTTGTTGGCATTGTGTGAATTTCCATCTAAATATAAAATGCTTTTGACAAAGGTTACACAATAAAACTGCTATCGAAACGCCTTCAAGCTAAGCCACTGAATCAATATTGAAGCAAAGGGAAGTCAGTAAAGAAATCAATAGTTCTCTACAGGGAGAAATATGTTCTGTTCCCTGCTAGTAAATGGATGAAAGTAGACTTGTGGCACTGTGTCACCCTTAACATGTGACAAGTACAGGGCTGAAACGCTAATTGAGCCGAATTAGTTGGAAAGAGTCACATTTTCATCCTGAAGGAAAATAGTTACAATCTTAAGTACTTTATAGATACAATATGCGCACTGCAAAAATCAATTTAACTAAAATGATCAATTTTAATTACATTTTTAAGCAATTTTAATATGCATTACTTCGAATTGACTAGTACAGCCTCTATGTTATGTGCTGAAGTAGGCAGACTTTTTTCCCAGTGAGATTTAGTGATTTAGCTATTTGTTCCAGATCAAAATTTGTTCTCATTAAATTAATCACATAATCTGATCATTGTAGCATTTATAATATATTAACTCATTTAACAGCTTGATGGTTTACCTTTTTTAGTAACTTGTGGTGTAGAAAAGATAATTATGTCTCTTTATCTCAAGTCAGCCTTTGTTTCTCATTATTCAGAAGTCAGAATTATGAGATGCCAACATTTGAAACTCAGAATTGTGTGGGGAAAAGTCCAAATCTAAATTGTAAGATAAAATGTGTGGCAGTTTGTTCAATGTAAACTCACCAGACAGATTAATACTGAGCAATGCCCGGCTGAGTTACATTAATAATGAGCCAATGTCTATTTGATACTCATACAAATTCCACACTATTTCAGTTGGTTATTTTCTATTACTTCGTTTCTATCACATATTTCAATTTGATTCAACATTTGTTCTTAGGGGCTTAAAGAAATGAACTCCATGTGTATTATCGTAAAGTAAAATCTAAGAGCCCCACCTCAGAGCTCTTCACTGTCATCCAACTGTTTCATATCCCATTCATTTATTCATCTATGTATTTTTGAGAATAAGGCACTCTGAGAAGTACCATCAATACAGAGATTTTATCACTTTCTTGAAACACGCCAAGCTGTCAGGAGCTTTATGAATGTTGCAGTATCTAAACTGCCTAGACGTTGATGAAAGGGCCGTATGGCTCAGTCATTGATCCCCAGACGTTGTAACTTGCTTTAGATTAATGACACTATAGCCATGGGAGGACCCCATCTGCATGCCATTTCCATCTTGATGGGACTGCGGCATGACACCGCAATAATACCTGCATGTGAGCTTCAACATCCTTTACTCCACTTACGATGGCAGCGATGCATCAAATGCTCTGGAAACCTGACTTTTTTCCAAATGCACCAAAAGCTTTTACTGGGGTAATCTTTGGTGAAGTTAATTAAAAGTTTACAGATACTCATGATGAGAAACTAATGGAATGAAAGAACAAACCATAGGATTATGCTTTTCTTTTGAATGGAATTACATGCTTAAGAGCATTAATCCATAAGAGCATTAAACCACCTCAACAAAACTGAGCAGAGCTGATAATTAATTCAACATTGTTAAAGATTAGTTTTACAACTGAGAAATTCTATTGTAAAAATTGCTTATAACAAATAAATTAATATATATTGCCAATAAAAACAAGATTTTACTGTATATTTTCTGTAGAAAAGTAGATGTGTTTTGCAAAGGCATTGCATATGCAGTTGATAGGGCATTCTGGATTAATTCTAGGGCATATCTATGCAATTGTTACGATGTTTGGGTTCATATGAAGAAGATGTTTTCAACATTCATTGCACAATTTGTATCTCAAAGTTCATATTGACATATTTATCATGGGGGCTAAGCATTTTAATGATACACCCTTCAACCCGCAACAGGCCTCCGTCCCCCATCGCAAAATGCTTAGGTCGTAAGGCTTAGGAGATTGAACAGGGCAGGATCTGCTAAGACCCAGATCACAATAGATCTCAGAAACCATGAGCTCAGTTGTTTCGTCTTGAAGAGGAATCTGAAGACTGAAAAGGTCAACCAAATAATATACAATAGGATTTTTCACCTGTGTCCCTTTGAAAAGATTGAAAAGCATTTCTATTACACACCTATATCCTATTTTGAGTCCTTTCTCAATCTTATTACTTTCCCAAAGATCTATAATAATAGTGTTGTGGCAGATCCTTAAAATATAAAATATAACAGAACGGAAGGAAGGAACAAAATAAAAAGGAAGATAAGATGAGTCTATGACTGAAATCATGCACATATTTTAAGCTTTCTTGGACAGTGAATACATAAGAGTATTCTATAGAGCAGAAGTATATATATTATACATATATTTCCTTTTAGTCAGGAATCACGAGACTAATCAGAAATATTCCACTGACAGCCATAATTGTGAATTAAATACAGTTCATTTTTTTTACAATGATTTTGACAGCAGTCTTTTATGCTTGCCAAGGCTGTAATATTGTGAAATGTAATTACAATATAAACTGCCGTTTCCTACTTTTTAAATCTTTCTTAAAATGTAACACAAAAAATCTATACAGACACATTTAAATTGATAAAAAAAAAAGTATCTTCGTGTTTATACACCATTAATCCAGCAATACCAAACAAAATACACAAAGCATATAACATAATTAAAATTATTATTATTAAATTTAAAATTATTTATTTCCACAAAACAAGTTTTATTTACATTTTTTAATGCAAGTATGGGCCTTTACACCTAGGTGCCTTTCTTTATTAGATTTTATTATTTGGAGTTCCTTGGTATGAATAAGTTTAATTCTGGAATAGAGAATCCTATTGATGTTTGTAGGCACACAGACAATTAAAATGTACCAGTGAAACATTAATCTGTTAATACCACCATGTCCGTAGGTGTTAATATCTATTAAACAAAGCCGGATCAGTTGCTAGTCACACTCGCAGTTTTATTTTTAAAAGGTTCTGTTCAAAATCAGCCATAACTAAAATGATTATAGAAAACTCACAATGGGCTCAAAGCACAATTCTGACTCAATGAAATCAATAATTTGAAGTGAGAAGAAAGCTGTGAACGTTTCTTTAATCAGGGTTTGTAGCCGCTGTTAATGAAGTGTGTTGAAGCTTGTGTGCTGTATTATAAATGAAAAGCAGAAATCCTTTCTAGTTTGCATTAAAATAGCAGCAGGTCCTTGGCCTGCATTTGCCATTGGCTTGTAGATAGCTGCTCTATGCAGTTTCCTGTCCATTCTGTGTCAAGACATTTGATGCACACATGCACACACAAATCAATAGACTCTTCTCTGCGATGCTTTGAAGCTTACTAAGCCGTGATTACATTTAAACATACCATTGCTTGCAGGGCTGTTCAATGATTCATGCATTTGTTACAAATGGTTAAACAGATAAATTGTCTCTGAATAAACAAGACAAAAATGCATATGCTATGATTTGCCACATGCAATTTGTAAGGGATGTGCTATACGCCTGGTGAATAATGTGCTGACACTCTCAGCAGGATCCTGAATGCCGGGCACTGCAGGAGCCTGACTGTCTCAGACAATGAGACTTCCTTCTGTGTGTTACTCAGGCTACCATATATATCTTCCCTCTTCCAATCCAAATAAAGCAGTCAATGTTTTATTCCCACAACATCATCTGCTTTAATAAGAAACAGGATATAACCCTCTTAGCGAAGTGGAAATTAGTCTCATCCATTCCTCCCACCTTCTATGTGGATCTACCTTTATAAATTAGACCTCATCATCATCATAATTCTGTCTGGACGTTTTCCTTTCCTTCATTCTTTCTATCCACAAACAAACAGCAACATATGTTATAATATTTTATTCTTGGCACATAGTCATCTAGGAAACAAAGTTGTGTGTAAACAAGGTTCTGGTTGATAGCTTTTGAGGACAAAGTTTTCTAGATTAGTGTCATCAGATCTCTGAGTTTGACTGTTAAGAGCAAGTAAACTAGCTGAATTGTATAATGTGGGTGCCATAATCTCTGCATATTACTTTTGGTAATCTCTTTTTTTTTTTAGCTAATTGCTATTTCAGATAAATCCGCTTTCTAAACAGCTTATAAAACGGTCCTTTTTCATGTTGGTCAAACAGATCTTTCCTGTCTAAGTGGGTGGTTCTTGGCCAGAAAGAGCTGCAAACTGGACCAGACGTATGCCAAAAGTCTATTTAAAAACTATTCAAAGTTCTGATTGCAAGAGTTACAAAGACTGAGTCAGCAAAAAAATAAATAAAAAAGTGTTTGCACATTAACTCCTATAGGTTTTCGAAATATTCTGATATAGATTCCCAGTGTTATTTATCACATTTTTATTTTTATGTTTACATATTAAATCCTAAATCTATATTAATTGTCTATTTATAGTAATATAAAGTGTTTACCAAAAAGTGCTGTTAGAAACCAATATTTGGCTGGTGCCAGACATGTATGTTGTAACACAAGGCTTTACAGTTAATGATGGTGGAAAAGTATATCAGTATATACTTTTTGTACAATTCCTCTTTAAGGACTTTGCTGGCCGGCAGAAGTGGCAAATGCTCTTGACATACATTGCTTATTTTTCGATATACATCTGAGAAGTGCAAAATTAGAATTGATCAGAACAATGAAGGGGAAGCAATTACAAAACTGTCTTGAGTCATTTGAATATAAATTAGGTACAAAATCAATGTGTAGTAATTGCAATATACTTTTTTTTCTGGCTGAGTCATACTGTACATGCAATGTTGCAGACCACTATTAGTAAGTTGGACATGGGGGTAAGTAATTAATGACAAAATTTTAATTTTGAGGTGAGGTAATCCTTTAAGAGTCAAGCTGCAAGGACAAAATCAAAGTTTTCTTTGATCGGATAGCTATAGTGTAAATGGCCTCCGAAATGTATTCAAGACAATCCGATTGCAATAAATGGCAAAAACTAAAGGTGAGAGCATGCTATTGTTGCTTTAAGCACTGCACTCTGCAACACACTTCTCCGCAAATATGGCCTCGCCAGAAATAAGCATCCCTCTTTAGCAAGCCAATGTGGAAATTGCGGCAAATGAAACTCACTGCCCATTGCATCTTCATTCATTCACTTGTTTTGGCTTTGCCAATTTTTTTCAGCAGTGCTAATGCTGCTGTCTCTCCTATTGTGGTCTCACCTTAAAATAAATAAAATGCAATACAAATCTATTTGCATATAGTGTGAAATTGAAGATCATATTATATTTGTTTTATGGAGAAATTTACGTGGCCAAGTGTAAATGGAATATTTTTCCAATACATATGTGGCTACCACAAAAAAAAAAACACACACAAAGATCAAGAACATTTATTAATTTATTTTTCTGCTTTTATAACCAAGATTGCCCCCATGTGTTGCTAGAGAAATTAAAAACGAGAATAATACAACACAAGTTGTGGAGGTAAATAATTGTGATGATACCGTACGATGATACCACTGTAATTGTGACTTACAGACCTTTATAAACTTTGCTAGAGCTAACTTTATATTAGATGCTCTTAAGAGTCAGAATTTTCTCTGCTGTCTGTGCACAGCTTTGCTCTGGTAAGACCAATGGGTTGGTTGAGGAGATAAGAAAACAAGTGTGCAATCTCTAAGTCCTCCAGCAATGGTCTTTAAATTGTTCTTAAACGGAATCGGGTTATTTTGCTTCTTCCACTTGTTCAGCCAACCCAGACCAATCCTCCGGTTTAATTTTTGGAGTCTATATTGACGTTTTCTTGTAGATGGAATGAGCTAATTTCATGCTTCAATTGTTTCTTCTTCATAAGATCTGCCTTGAAGCAGTAATAACAAGGAATATATCAGAAAGGCATTACTTTATGTTTAAAAAGTACCAAGTAGCCATAGATTGCTTAAGGTCAGGAATTGTTACCAAAAAATAATTAAATAAATGAAAAATAGGCTAAGGCTTTCGAGATCAGATCTTATCACACAATTTTCTTTTTTTGTATTATTTCGCATAAAAAAAATCTGTCAACCATGTCACCATTCATCATCTAAACAGAATAAACAACAAAACTGTTTAGCATCTAAACACTGAAATAAGTTTTTAAAGAAAGAACTCAACTTTGTTGTGTAACTTACTTTCTTGTTTGTTGTCAGACATAAATAGATTGTGTCTGAGTCCACAGAAGCATCCTATAGTTATCACAAAAACATCAGTAAATTTCAGAACTTACATCTGTGCTATTTCCAAGGAACCTACTGAAGTGGGTGGACAGAATCTGATTCGTGAATGCAGATCATTCTAAATATACTCTTAGAAAATGAATTTTGTGCTCTTTGATATTGGTGTGCGGCTATTATTTTCTGACAAGGTAAATGTATGAGCCTAATCGTAAGATGTCTAGAAGCCAAAAGAAAAGGGATCTCGCATGACACAATAACACGCTGTAATTAATAATGTTTAAGCTAAACTTCGGCTTGAGACCTGGTCCCAATGCTCAGGCAAATCAGTACAAGTGAACACTGCTCTCTTAAAACTCATCCACCCACAACAAACACTAATGCTGTGTACCCACAACACAGCACACATGCTGTATCCATCCAAAGTGGTTGTTAATTAATGGAGAGCAACTCCTGTGGAACGAGGACATTAAAACTAAAGCTAATATTGGGCTATCTATAATTAGCATAGATAAGTCAGTGAGAGGCAAAGTCATTTGTCTTATTATACATCACAGGACCCCCATTAGCTCAGCCTCATCAAACAGTGGCTGTGCTGGTGTCATCTGATCTGTGAGAGACAAACTCTTGTCAGAATTTAAAAACTTTTTTCCTCCTTTACCGCCAATAAATTACAACAATAGGAATAGTAAACTTTCCAACTTTAAAATTTTTAAATCCTATTACATATAGCTTTTACCTGACTATGTGTGAGGTTTGTGACGATTATCAACTAGCCCAGAGTCTAAGAGGCTGTTTTAGAGACACAGAGATGCAAACTACCACATTTAAAATCAGCAAAATATCAAATCTCCTATTTATGCAATTTGGGGCCTGCCACCAAAAAAATAACAAATAACAAAAAAGGGTGTGCCAGTGGAAATAGTTTCGATTGCTCCCATAACGTGATTTATCAAGCATTAAAGTCTTTTCAGAAACCGTAAGTGTGTCTGCAAATGAAAACAACTGAAAGACAAGTATTAATCTAATTCATGTTGTACAACATGGCTACTGTCACAGAGACTTATCCAATGCTGCTTGGACTGCCGACATGCAATAATGTGAGGTGAAAATTATTCTCATGAGCATTTTTGCAAGATGTTGCTCGACTAAATTGGTAAATAATCTGTGAAAAGATAATAAAAGAAGCAATTCAGGCATAAAGGTAGGTGATATTCTAGATATTAGTTTATAAGTGCCATACTGGAGTATTTCTTTGGTCCATTTGGTAGCTATTGCAAATAAGATACATGACCAATATTTTGGGTGAAATAACCCGATTGGACAAGCAAATTAGGTAACACTTTAGTATCCCTATTAGAGACCAATTCAGACTATTATTTATTTGCTTATTAGTATTCCTATTATTAAAACATTGGCTATTAGTGCTTAAAAAGCACATTCTGCATGACCATCTTCTCCATAGCAAATCATACCCAATACCAAAGCGTAACAACTACCTTACTAACTATTAATAAGGAGCAAATTAGTAGTTTGAGGCATAAGTCATAGTAACTGGCTTGTTAAATAAACACTGGAGTGAATATAACATGCCATTTTCATGAACATATGTTAGATATAAACCTCACAACCCTAATCCTTCACATCGCATAACATACACACCAAAGTCTATTTTTGCATGTTAATACCACAAGTTGTCATTTTTATTTGGTGTACAGTACTATTTATAAGCACTTTCACAAGTTCTAGTAGTCTAAATGATCAATTTTTAATTCAATGATTCTTAACACAATAAGACAAACACGCTCTTTCCAGTCACTGTTCTCCATCTGGAATCCTTCTTGCCATAAGTAACAGAACTGAAAACATTGAGATTCTGATTCGGAGTTCAAACAATCAAGCTGGCTATTTGAGAAAGAGAAATGAAGGACGAGGATTTGGCTTTATGTTTCAGTGAGCACACTGAATGTTGAGAATGATGCTCAAACTAAAGCTTTTCATCATCATCAAAGGGTGACACTTACTGAAGCACACCTGGAAGGGTCTTTGTCTCTATACTTCATTTGGCTGTAGAGTTTTTGACCATGAGACCCACATCCTATGAGCACCATCTAACCTTGAGGAAATCAAAGGATTTATGGATGGATCCTTGAGGCCGACAAAAATAAAACATGTTCATCAAACTCCTTCCAAATAGCACACAGACATGATAAAGAAGATCTCTGTTCTAAGTGAGTGCTTGTGCCCTCTGTGGTTTCTGTTATACTTATTACCACGAATACAACTTTGAGTAAATGAAAATCTAAGTAATAATTCCATATAACCTCCAGCTATTCGCAGCTCTTTAATGAATCTAAAGAACAAGTAAGCTTTAGTTCTGAATGCAACAGAGCAAAGTGGATTACCACAGACAAAACAAAAGGGAATGGGGGAAAAGCATTATAAAAGACATCTAAATTGAGCATGCACATAATATACTGGTTTGGTCCAATGTGCTTCAGAGAACAGAGAGCAAGTTGTCTTACTTAGAAATCATGGAGGGGTCTACAATTTTCAGCATAGGTGCATTTCCACTGTGAGAGACAGAATCTAAAAA
>JAUCMU010000024.1:6792031-6807922 GCA_032275025.1 Enteromius treurensis
CACATTTAAAGATATTCGAAAAGGTTAATAAAATTGTAAATTAAGATATTTAATTTTCTAATAATTATTTATATAATTAAAATGATTAATTAACATCAACATTATATATATTTTTTAATACATAGTTAATGGTTCATAACAATACAGAAAATGCTGTTTTTAAAAAATTACACAAATAACGTTAAGCAAACTTGTGCGTGTGTGAAAAGGCTTACTACGGAAGTTTATTTTTCTGACATGGTCATAAGCACACATGGTCCAATAGTCACAAGATATACCATGGAAAGTATCCAGCTACGTTTTCCTTGGGTCATTTTTCCAGGGAATCCCAGTGTCCTCCTACCGCCTTCCTGCCTAATCTGCTGAGAGCCCATCTCTGAAATCTTTATAGCTGAAGCCTTTTATCACAGACTCAGGAAATTGGAACATCTCACTGAAACAGTTATCAAGTGCTTTTGCTTTCAGAACATCCATTGGCATAAGAGCCGGCACGACCTGCAGCTCCTCTAACACCGTTGAGCGAAACATCACCCGAGATGTGCACAGACTGCAAACTCTTCTACAGTCAGCCAACACTTCCCATAATCAGATCAAGAGGATATGCCTGCCGCTGTCGGTATACATCTAAAAGATCAATGCTTTTCAGTGACTAAGAAGAAGAAAAGCCCAGCCCTGAGCTGAGCTGGGAGAAAAATAAATGTCATGCAATGTCATGATTCCTTCCCAAAACTATTCCTTAAAGTGACATTAAGAAAATACCTACTTGAATGAAACACAGATAGCTTTTGTAGTGTTCAAATTTGTATGGCGTACAATTTGGATATCACTTAGTCAGCCTCAGGTTGTTACAAATCTGTATAAGTTTTATGGACACAGAAAAATGTTTGAAAAACATTGACAAAAGCCACTGACTTTCATAGCATTACTGCGGAACAACCGATCATCTGGTTGTTTTGGAACAACCAGATGATCGTTAAATGACAAACTATATCAATACAAGTCAACTGATGCTATTTGTAATGAATAGCATTATATTTTGTTGAATCCTTCAAATTTTGAAAAAATAGAATTTTTTTATAAATTATTTAATTTACTGGAAAATCCAAAAATAGCCATTATTTTACAATTATTTAACATTATTATTACTGTTATTATTGTTAACTACATTTAAAATTAGAAAACATATTTTTTTAATAAAATAAATGTTAACCGACATTAACTAAAATATTACAAATCTTAAACTTCTTGTATTTCAGCTATTGTTTAACTTGGCATAATTTCATCTTCAAGTTCTAAAATCACTCAAATTAAAACACACAGACATAAAAAAGGCAGAAACTTTTCTTTAAAAAGAAACCGGACAAAATAAAGACATGTAAAATATTAATACAACTGTAATATATTATTGTGATAGAAAACTACTCACACTGGACTGTTTTATATATATTTTGGTGATAACACTATCCATACTCTCCAGCAAGGAGACAAAATCAAACCACAACAACATTTCTGAAGGTACAGAGAGGATGTTAAAGAGAAATAAAAATAAATATATCAACAGACAAAGCAAAAATGAAGAGAGCCGGAGATCACAAAGCTCGACGCCACACCAGCTCCCAGCGTGCATCGAGACACGGCATCAAAGACAGACAGGTACAGCAGAATGACAAAAGTGGAGACATAGGTGATAAACAGATTAGAGCGACTAATAAAACCACACCAATATAATACCAAGTAGAAAAGAAAGGCAAGGATGGGCAGAACAAGAGACAAACAGAAGGAGGGAAAAACTGATTTGATACACTCTCTGCGCAGATGATGGGAGATTAGGCCTGGAAAGTGCTCTCTGGTCACTGTGGTGATGAGAGGACAAGAAGGGTTTTTGTTAGTGAGCGACTGGACGTGAACAAATTAATTTCACCTCCAACACCACCAGAAAACAATTACTCTGCTTATTTTACAGCACAATGGTGTTTGAATTAGGATTGTCTTCCGTTTTCTGCTACACGTTTCTGTTGAGTTATAATGTGTATTTTAGCACTATGGAAAAACAGGATCTTAGAATCTCTAGTCACTAAAGATTTCAAACAGACCAAAAATCTATGCATTTTTTTCTGTTGAACTTACATGAATATAAATCTGTCATATACAGTACCCTCCACTAATATTGGCACCCTAGGTGGCTGTGAAAATAAATCTGCATTGTTTATCCTTTTGATCTTTCATTCAAAAAATCCACAAAATTTGACCCTATCATTGAAGTAAAACAATTGGAAAAGGTGAGGAAAGCTATTTTCACAGCCACCTTTGCTCAGATTTACCAAGGGTGCAAATATTAGTGGAGGGTACTGTATACTGACACTTGACATTTTTCTCCAAAGCATGCTGTCTGCCTCTATCATACTGTCCTCTAAGATAACTCATGTTAGCCACATTTAAAGAAAGCATTACACACGACCATTCAAAAGTTTGGGAGCAATTAAATTACAGTATATGTACAGTACATGTGCGAATATACAAATAAATGCTACTATTTTAGACTTTTTATTCCTGAAAGAATCCTGAACAAAATTGATCATTGTTTTACAAAAATATTAAGCAGCTCAATCATTTATAACTGGGATAATAAAAAAAATGTTTCTTGAGCAGCAAACCAGCATTAGAATGATTTCTGAAGGATAATGTAAGACTGAAGACTGGAGAAATGATGCTGAAAATTCAGCTTTGCTGTCACAAGAACACATTACATTATATAAAACGAGAAAATTGTGATTTTTAACTTTACAATTTTACTTTTATTCAAATAAATGCATATGACTGATTTTAAAAAGCCTTTAATCTTTCGAACTTTATATACATTTAAAAAATGTCATTATATTTATTATGTGTGTATATATATATATATATACACAAACACACACACTGACAGTATATACTGTGAGGTCAATAAGTATATGATCACCCTGTGATTTTGCTAGTTCTGTTACTTAGAAATCACGGAGGCGTGATGCTCTGACTGAGGGAAGGAGATTTTTGTCCAATATGTCACAATACATGGCCCTGTTCATCCTCTCTTTAATACAGTGCAGTCCTCCTGTCTCTTGTGCAGAAAAACACCCCCAGAGCGTGATGCTTCCAGCCCCATGTTTCCCTGTAGGTATGGTATTATTGGGATGATACTCATCATTCTTCTTCCTCCAAACACAGTGAATGGAGTTAAGACCTAAAAGTTCTACTTTGGTCTCATTGACCACAGGACTTTCTCCCATAACTCCTCTGGATCATTCAGATGGTCCCTGGCAAACTTCAGACGGGCTTGGACATGGGCTGACTTAAGCAGGGGAACCTTCCGTGCGATGCAAGATTTTAAACCATGACGTCTTAGTGTATTACTGATGGTAGCCTTGGAAACGCGGGTCCCAGCTCTCTTCACGTCATTGACCAGCTCCTCCCGTGTCTTTTCTTCTTTTATTCAATAGCCGGCGTTTGGAGAGGCGGTCGTTCTTGTAGCCAATACGCTGCCGTTGGTGCCGCTGGATTCCATGATTCGTTCACCACGCGCTTCCATACTAGTCAAACAGTTGCGATGGTTCTTGCTTCAGTTGTTGTAAGTCGCAGGTTCCTTAGATCGTTCTCTATGTGTTTCAACTATGTCATCTTCAGTGCTCGTTGTTGTATCCTCCAATTGTGAGGGCATTTTCTCTATAGGAGTTTGTGTGGTAGTCAATTGTTGTCCATCCAACAGACATGGCTGAACCATCTTAACCAACGTTTTTGAATTTCCTCCACGATCAGTGCCTATTGACCGCCCCTTTCTCTGATTGTCTCGTTTCGGGGGCGGTCGTGAAGAAAGACACTGAGAATCTGTCTCAAGCATTGCATTTTGAAGGCCTCAAGCTTCTCGGGCTTGAGCAACGTCCATGTTTCAGATCCATAGAGGAGAATTGGGAGGATCAGCGTCCGATATAGGCGTATTTTGGTTTTGATGGTAATATTCGCCCACTTCCAAATGCACCATAAGATCGGTTAAGAAGTTTGTGTCATCACAATGAACTCTGCGTCGGCCATCGAATGCCTTTCGCATAATCGGTCGATCACAATGTTGAAAAGGAGCGGCAAGGCGGCGTCTCCTTGTCAAACTCCAGTTTGCATCGGGAACTCCTCAGACATGTACCCTCAGACGGTTACAGACACTGCTGGTTGAGCAGTAATACAATGCTTAAAGAAAATGAATGATTTTCAGGGGCACATGTTTGATCTCTAGGGCTCTCCACAGACTGGTCCAATCAATGCAATCGAAGGAAGATTTAAAATCGATAAAGACGATGACAGTTTGTTTACCGCATCGAATTTTTTCCTCCGTTAGTTGACGGAGAGTGAATATCTGGTTGATGTATCCCCGCTGTGGTCTAAATCCAGCTTGTTCTTCCCGACTCGTTTGTTCTCTGTGTTTCTGTAGCCTTGATTGTATGATTTTCATAAACACTTTGCTGACAATTGAGAGGAGACCGCAATAGTTCTTGTTTTCTTCTACTCCTCCCGTGTAGTTCTGGGCTGATTCTTCACCATTCTTAGCATCATTGATACCCCACGAGGAGAGATACGAAGGACATTGACAGTCATCATTAGCCTCTTCCATTTTCTGACAATTGCTCCAACAGTTGTTCTTTTTTCACCAAGCTGCTTGGCAATTGTCCCGTAGCCCTTTCCAGCTTTATGAAGGTCTACAATTTTGTCTCTCGTGTCTTTTGACAGCTATTCGGTTTTGCCCATGTGTGCACAGGTGTCTTTATGACAATTAACGACCTGAAATTCTACTAATTTAGAATCATGAGCAGAGTGTAGCTGGTCTATTTAAAAGCAAAATAACAGGTCTTTGACGGTAAGAAAATTTGGCTGATAAGCAAGTGATCAAATACTTATTTGACACAGTAATTCAGCACCTATGCTGAAAATTATAGACTGCTCCATGATTTCTAAGTAAGAGAACTCACTGTATATACAAATACAAATACAATGAATGACAATGGTTTACATTAAAGCTACAAATAAAATATACAGTGAAAATGTTCTTATGCATGTAAAGCATGCAGTAAAGTCATTTTTAAACAAATTAAAATATATTAAATACAAATAAAACACTAATTGTAAAGGCATTCATTATAAACAACACAAATGTCTAGCCAAAATAAATGTAACTCTCTTTCAGCACAAATACAAATGTTTCCAACAATGTGATGAACAATTTTCCTTACGTTATTCCTTATGTTCTGTGAAGATTTTGTCCATGAATGGTTAATTATTGGTTAACTACCACAGTGTGTTCCCATGTGTTTGCCACTGTTAAAAAAACATCCCATAATCAGAACTAATAATTGCATAAAGAATATTTAAAAAATAATAATAATACATTCTGCTACTGCTGATAAATGGACAATTTGAAAAGAATAATACAATTAAATTTAACACAATACAAATAGACCAGCTGAAATGAAACATCAGTAGTTTTGTCAAAGACAAATCAATGCTGTGATGCGTAAGTGAATTTAACTTTGAATATAATTAGGCTATTCATTTTGAGGTTAATAGTCGGGATTACAAATCAAGAGATGAAAAAGTCCCTAGTGTTATTAGAATTACATAAACATAATTACATGCTTTTTTTTTAATAGTGCTCTTAACGGTTAAGTCTTTGCCGCTAATAACTGCTTTCCTCTGAAGTTAGTGCTATATGATGGCACAAGTCATGGCCAATAAAGCGATAAGTAAAAATCAGCAATATCAAGCATAAATAAATATGCAAAAACTGACTGCACCTTGAATGTATGCTTATGAATTAGAGTCTGAGAAAGGTTTATTGCATCTCTTGCTTACGACTGCTCAGGGAAAGGCCAGACACAGAGGTCCGTCAGAGCGGAGCCTTCGATTGACCGATGTCCTGACAGTGAAACTCATCTAAAATCCTAAGTGCGTTCCCCATTCTCCTTCCCCTGAATCACAGGATCAGCCATAGGATAACAGCAAAGACAGACATAATGTACAGCAGGTGACAGGAATACTGAGCAGACTGAACTTTCAGAGACACTGAGGAGGAAACATCAAAGCTTTCAGGTGAGAACTCATTCCAGTTTTTGCCTTTTATTTTTGGGGCTGATTAATTTCTCATACTCATGATTAAAACAAGTCCTTCCTGGAATGTAATCACCAGACAAAATCCATTTATCAAAAGGTTCGTTTACAATCATTTACAACAGAGAAATCTGAGATGAAGTGCCATTTGAGAAGGGCCAAGGGTAGTGAAGCGGCTGCATGTGAAATTTACTGAAAATGATGGAATGCCTCTGACCTATTGAATCCTTTAAACATTTTCTCTTCACATTCAAGTCACAACTAGGAGAAGTTACGCAGCGTAATCTTGTAGCTTGTGTTACTTTGTATTCATGATTTGTAGCTGAAGCTCAATGGAGACTGAGAGAAATTCAGTATCTGTACTCAGAAAAGCTTATTTTGGATGAGATTACTATAACATAGGCAGTGGTTTATTTCTCTTTAATGTCTAAATTGCATTAAACTGTAATATATATTTTTTCTTTTTTATTCAAATGAATAATATGATCACATGACTGCCCACTAAATAAACAAATGTGATAATCTATCAATAACACGCCTAGCAATAAGATAAACACAGCAACACAATTACAGAAATATACTGACATCTACTAAGGTAATTATCTTTACTGATAACCATGAAGATGGTGACAGTTGCAAGAAAGAGTGAAAAATATAAAAATGGCACTGAAAACAGAGCATTAGTGGACTGATTTACAAAAATGTCACAGATGAAGCAAAGTAGTCTTTACATACACACATACGCATACATACATATGTAAACACACACAGTAATTCCAATGGTAAATGAAGCTGAAATAATGCAGGCTTATGACTTTTAAAGAAAGCATTTACCATTGAATAACAACCTTGTAGTTTAGAGCAGGATTGTCTTCAAAGGTTTATAATTTATTGTTCACAATCAAATCCCCTATAGAGAAACTGAATGAGACTTTTACTTCCTGGAATCCCACTTGGCAGAATCAAGTTTTCCATAAAACCTTATAACAACTTTCTATAATCTGTTTTTTAAACGCGTGTCTACAGTGGTTGCAGCGGTTGGGTTTCTTTTTAACAGCCTAAATGTTTCGTTTGTTTGTTTCTGAAGCTGGAAATTCAATAAAACTCTTTATCATGCACCACCACATACTTTCATTATACAGAACTAGCACCATTTTGTGATCTTCATCCACGGGTCTGAGTCTGACTAATTACAAGTTCTCTTAAACTGAATTATTACATAATATAGCTGAGCCACAGTGCCCGCGGTGACAAGTAGGGGGTCTCTGCCCTCCCAGAGCCTCCACTGCCTCATTTCTGCCTCTAATTATGAAGGTGGGAAGAGAGGTTATTCCGACACCCTGCTGCACTACATGCTGATGCTCAAAATAATAACCTTCTCTCCAAGACATGCAGGTTTTCACACAGCAACACGGTAAATAAGATGTCCTGTTTTGGAAGCACACTACAGCATACGTGTTGGCTACAGGCAGCTGTGAACCAAAATAATTGGAAACCATTTTTAACTTGGATCAACACATTTTTGACATGTTAATTACTGATTTTACCAGCTCTGTAGACACAAACACCGCCAGATTCCATGAATGTCATTAGTTTTATAGCATAATTCTGTTCTGTAGCTCTTTGATTTGACATCAAGGTGGAAGCAGGTTCTGTAAAACCTTAAATGGGTCCTATCACGAGGAATCAAAATTATCTTGATCTTTTGAAGTTAAAAAGGCTGATGCACTATGACTATATACAATTTATATATATATATATATATATACACAATTTATATATATATATATATATATATATATATATATAGTATACATTATAATATATATTATAATGTATATATACTATTTACAAATTCCAATAACTTCTAACGTCTAAAATAGCATTCATTAAAACTGAACAGCAAAACCTTACTCATTCTGTACCTTTTGTCCTTCCTATTTCTGCACTCTTTAACCTGTAGCCCCGTCTACATTGAAAATTCTCTGGAGCAAACGCTTTGTATGTATGTTTAACATTAAACACGGACGTGAAGAGACTGTGAACAAAAATTAATGTGAAGGAAGTTGAAATATAGAAGATTACATGACACATATTTTCGTCTGGGGAATTTAATCACAAAATGTAAAAGAAAAATGGTATGTGGTTGAGAAAATTATTTTCAACACACCCGTGTTATTTTATATATATATATATATATATATATAAATATATAAATAAATATTAATACTGCATCAGAATTTTTAAAGATTATAGTACTTCGAAGTAAATATAAACAAAAACAATAATCCAGTCGTGCTCGGGTCGGGTATCCATCCTCTAGTGGGCGATATACCGGTAAATATATATATATAGACATAATTAACCGGTAGAAATTTGGCAACCGATTGAGATTTTGGTCTATCGTATTAATCACGGTTGAGATCAAGTGACGTTACCAAGCAATACACATTAACTTTGACAATAGAAGAAGCGGTGTTGCCAACTTATCGACTGATCGCTAGGTTTATTGAACTTTCAGACCCTACTTGGTGACATTCATCCAAAAAAGCGACTAGTGACAAATCTAGCGACTTCTTGGACAAACCTCAGTGAGTCTCTGGTACTGCCGCGCACACCCAAGCTCTTGTTTTCCCAGCGCGAACACCTCTTGGTGCAGCAGCGGTGAGTTCGCTTACATGTGACAAAACCAACAACGAGGAGGTGCATCGTGTGTGGTGTGGAATTGGTTAAGGGATAAGGGACAAGTGATACGAATGAGATGAATGTGATTTGCAAGGTTTACAAGAGCACTGTTTTAGCAAGCGAGCAAACTGACGAGAGAAGCCAAATTCCAGTCAAACCTTCTTTGTAATAATCACTAACTACTGTCAAAAGAACGAGCCCATATTCGAAAGATAAAGGGAATTTCATCACGTTAAGAGTTTTCTCCCCAATATAAGTCAATTATAAGGAAACAGCTTAACGTGGCTTAATGTACTTTAACAATGACCGGGAGAAACCAAACTTCTGTGCAATTTTATTAATAATAAAGACTTGCCACTGTCAAAAGAGCAAGCTCTTATTCAGTTTAAAAAGTTAATAATATCATGTTAAGTGTTCCCCTCCATTATAAGTAAACTGCTTAACGTGATATTATTCACTTTATCTGTCGAATATACAGTAGGCTCGTTCTTTTGACATTAGTTAGTGATTATTACAAGAAAGGTTTGACAGAAATTTGGGTTTCCATCATCGGTTTTTAGGTGCTGTAAGCCACGTTAAGTGTTTCAGAATGACCCATGGAAACTGGTATACTGTGTTAGTTTACTGTAAGATTAAAGTATTGCTGCATTTCAGTTTAAATAAAAAGGAAACACTTTATTTTGATGGTCCCTTTTGAACAATCGGTTGACAATAAGTAGCTTTGCACCTACATGTCAACTAACTCTCATTAGAATATTAGTACACTCAGTAATTAATATCTGCTAACTCTTTATTGTGATGGTCTCCAAAAAGACACTCTACTGACTATAAGTAACTTTGCAAGTACATCAACTTACTCTAACCCTAACCCTTCCAGTCTACTAATACTCTGCTAGCACTCTATTGAGAGTTAGTAGATATGTAGGTGCAATGTTACTTATAATCAACAGAATACCATCAAAATTAAAGTTAAACCAAATAGAATTACATTATATGAAACAGTTTCTTTGTGTTTGAATTTTTATTTATGCATTTTCAAATTGCTATATGGTGATAAATATCTTTATTGAGGTAGAAAATTGTTTCTACCGAGATTTTGGTTATATCGCCCACCCCTAATCAGCATAGTACTTTAAACAAAGGTGTAAAATAGCAAATATACAAATGACTGTCTTTGTTTTTTCCTCATTCATTTGCAGATTCAGTGTGAAAATAGACTTATTGCACATTTTAATGTTAGCTGCAATCAATTATGATTAAGTACAGAAACCTGTGCTAAAAATTTTTTTTTTTTTGCACAAAAAAACAAACAAAAAAAACATAATACTAACTTTATAAACCAAGAATATGTTTAAAAACAAAGTATCATACGACCGTCTTTAATATTCAACGCAGAATTCAGCTCTCTCTTCGTGGTTATCATGGTTTTATACACAAGACATCAAAGGCTGTTGATCACAAGACAGAATGAAGGAAGCCTGATTAAAATATGCAAAAATGAGTTCAAATGGACCCCAATTGTTGAATGCTGCATGAGATTAAGAGACAGAGTACAAAATACAACCCAAAGCTAGAGAGAGCAGATTAAAGGTTGCCAGATCAGTTCATTACAGTCACTTTTCATGTGAGTGGGAGGACACTTGAAATCAGCACATCAGCTCAACATGACGCCAGTGCAAGTAATACCGGACCATCATCCCTCATCTACAGACAGAGAGAGAGAGTCAGTGTCCTGAAGATAAAGAGGGTTCGGGAGAGAGAGAAATACAAGCATGCAGATGTGTGGGGGAACATTCAATTAAGTTTATTCACCACCACCAACTGGCTCGTTAATCAAGAGGAGATAAATATTACAGCACATTAGCTCCATTTATTCTACAAAATCAATTCTTCCCCAGACTATGTTTTCCTTTTCTTTCTGCTCCAAGCTAAAAGAGAAGACAAATCGCTACTTTTTAATACAAACCCTTAATGCAGATGAATGGCAGTGTCCATCTTTACACAATTCTCCTGTCAGCCTACTTCTCCATAAACAGCTAGCTTCTCCAAAATCTCTTATCTCTGCTACAAATTCAATCTATCAAATACCACAGCGAAAGCACATGCACTAATGACTATTCACACACCCATCTACATATGGACGTTTATCTCAGTCAGTGTTGAGGGTAACAAAACTAATGCAGCTTAGCAGGTAACTTAACCATATTTTTTAGTTGTGCTCCAAAAATGATGATCTTTTTATTTGATACTTTGTTTTCACCCACAGATTTACAGGCAATAATCAAACTTGCTCTTCTAAAAAGTTATTTTTTTCCAGGTGCAATATCATGTCTGGTTCATTTTAGCAGATTTGGTTCCAAAGTCTAAGCAGTTTAGGTCTTATATTATTAACTGCACATACAGTAGGATTGCATGCTTGCTGTCGAAGAAATCACAAAAGCAGCAGCTTGGTTGTAATCCAAGATGGCAGACAGACACACACCACAGCAACATTAGAGAAGATGAGAGATTTAAATGATGATGGGTGAAAAGAGGAGGCTCAGTAAATGAAAAACTGTTCATTTTTTGCCTTCTCTCTGAGACTTAGTTTGTCCAACATAAAAAAAACTTGCCATTGGCAATGCCAACATTTTTGCAAAACTCCAATAGCTTACATACATTTAATGCAGTTTATAAAAACAATTTTGGGAGGAGTGCACGTATGTAATCATTACCGATCTCCGCCTCTCCAATCTTCCACTTATCTCATCTCCCTATCAAATCTCTAGCCTCGCCCTATAAATAATCAGATCTCCTTCCTTCCGTATCTCAATCTTAGTATCCCACCTCCTCCCCAGCTCCTCCTTATTTTCACCAGGGGAGCACTCAGGGTTAGGAACTGGCTGTCCGCCTCCTTTCTCTCCCAAGCCCTTAGGGCTGTTCACCGCAGCCCTCCTAACCCTGAATATTCTCCTTGGGCAGCACGCCAAACAAGCTTTGCTTATGTTATTTAATTACCGGCAAGTACAAACTTGTGAATTGCAGATTAAAGCAGAAATGAACACTAGAGAAAGGAAAACTTTAATAACTTTTTTAACTTTTTAAACAGATTGCCATGAATTCTTACCATCTTTTTTTATAGCATGTGCCTGGATTTTTTGTTTTGTTTTTTAAGAAATCAATGCAGTAAAATGTATTAAATTTAGCAAAAGTGAAAGTTTTTAGGTAATAAAAATGAAATTTCAATTAACCAAAGAATTATGAAAAAAGAACAAGATTTTGCAAAAACATTCCGTTTTCAAATCTGATAATAATACACTCACCGGCTGAAGTAATGGCAATTTGTTATCACAAGAATACATTGCATTTTAAAAATATGTTCGAATAGATAATGGTTATTTTGATTTGTAATAGCATTTCCCAATATTTCTGTTTCTGTCTGAATGTAGCCTGGTAAGTATTTGAAAAATCTTTTGAAGACACTAGATTTAATTAAAGTTCAGATTGCATCCACCAGTACTTATTTAATCCCACCATTTTTTTTTACATTTTAATTATGCATAAAGGTTTCCTCAATTGGCAGCACACAGGGTCATATGTTGGCTTCTCATGAAGGAAGTTGGGAACAGTAAGGCAAACAGCAGAAATGGTAATGACATAATAGACTGAGAGCTGATGTTTGAGTCCAATTCCCTGCCCCATTAGCCAGGTAATGGCTGATTAAAATGAAGAGGGGTTAGATCCACTGAGTTCTCCCTTGTCATTGGGGCAGCGCACTCCCAAAGGTTTGCAGCAACTATTGATGGAATGTCATTACACAGCGATGAGGTGAAATCTATAGCCACCTAAGGCTCATGAGATAATCTAACTGACTTAAGTGAAGTACAATTTCTAACTGTCTAACTTGTGTTTCATGAAATATAACAAACAGTGTGGGGTTTTGTGCATTTCTTATGGACCTGAGCAGAGATCAAAGCTTCTCAATGCTAACAAACCCATTTTGTCGCTCAGTTCTGACAGTCATTCACTGTCACAGTTGAAACCCTTAAAACATGAAACAAACTATTAACTGAAGCCTGACTAAATGTGCTCAGGCTCAAAAAGAAGGTGCAGACACCCTGAATAAATTTAGAATACCAAGATTAAAGAAATATCAGATATTCTGCAACTCAAGCATGTCATAGAAATATAATTTTTAAATAATAAGGCTGACTGAATTGAACTGAAAGTGAAAAAGCATTTTACAATTGTTACAATTATAAAAAAAAAAAAAGCTTAAGGCTTATGTAGGAATATGGACCTTATAAGAATTAAAAAAAAGCCAATATGATGGTAATATCCATGCTAACAACTACTTAATAGTGGATATGTGTGTGTACACATATATATGCACACACACACACTTTAATAAACCAGTGACAGTGCATTTATTTATGCTTTAGCAACTCCTTATGTTTTTCTCTCTATAGAATCTTACAAACACCCTTTCTACCATTGTCCCACTCTCTCAGTATGGGCTTTTTATCTCAATTAAACGTACTGAAATTCATCAACATAGAGCCTTAGAGAGTTTACAACTGCTTGATCAAAAAAATAAATAACTAAACAATTATGGCCATATTTGTAAATCTGACAGCACTCTGCTTTAGCCGTTCCACAGCAATCAACAGGAGACGTCATAATAACTGAAAGTGACTGTGTCTGCTGTACTGAATAAACTGTTCAATGTGCAGTCACTGAAAGTTGTCATTATGCAGCTACTTTTATAATCCATCATCTTAACGAACACTGGATGCAACCATTGAACGCATTTAAAATGCTTATACTAAAGCAATATTCCATTAAATATTTCAAAACCAATTCAAACTGGCTGACATTAACATGCAGTAATTCTTGCTTGCACAAAAAGGAAGTATCTTCCATTGCCACTGAATATGTATACAGTGCTATACGTCACATGGACGTAGAGTTTATATGGTCATGTAAAACAAGAAAATATCAGGGGGAAAATCATACATTGCAGGGACTTTTTCACTTGAGGAAATGTTATTATGGATTATAGACTTGTAATTTGGCCAGAAGCTATAGTTAAAACGCCTTTGTGATGGATTTTTTTTAATGAACTTGCAGCTTCTCACTCCACAAGACATAAATTGATGAGTCATATTGATTATCAGCTGTTTGGGAACATTATTCTAATGGCACCTATTGACAAAAGTCCAATTCTGTGCAAGTGATGCAATGCTGAAATTCAGATATGTTCAAATCTGTTCAGATGAAGAAACAATCTAATCTACTCTTGGATGGTCTGAGGGCAATTCATTTTCGTTTTTTCTGTTCAAATCAGTTCTCTTAAAACTATGCATAATTCATACATTTGTCCATTTTACTTTTAGCTATGTCCATGCTGCTTATATTTTTTTCTAGATAGAGCGTGTGCTGAAATAATATGATATACTGACCTCCCAACCCTGTCGTAACGAAGCATGATCCAAGTAGTAGTTGTGTGTTCAGCCATGACTAACAACTGCTCAGTATTCCCTAACAGGGCTCAGCTTCCATTTGCTTGTAAGATAATCTTTATCATGGTACTAATAGATGTGATGCTGATGCTATCTATTTGAAATGCCCCCAAAGCCTTACTTAGTTTGTTTTAATAAAACATTACTAACCCAAAAGATTGATTTACACTTAAATTAGTGTCTTGAACTTAAAAGCCACTTTGCATATGTGTATACTGTTGTTCTGTTCATAATACAAAAATATAGAAAACTAGTATAATTCATGCATTGACTAATGATGTAAACATTACAAGGGCATGCAAACTAAAATGATATAACAGCCAAATAACATAAGCCTGCAAGATTTTACCATTTACTTTCCAATTCTTCTGGCTAAAATATCCCCTTATTATTTCAGCAGGGTGTCTGTTGTCTTTCAGGTAAATGGAAGGCTTTTCTGTGAGACTGTAATGCGAGCAGTCTTTGAGTCCCATTACGGTCATAATGACGTGGGATGGCTTCCTCTCCATAAAAGACATTATTAAGTGTTGTTTCAAAGTGTAGCAAGTAAAAGAGTCAATGTCATCATTGCCAAGCTAGGGCTGCACGATATTTATATATATATTATATATATATTTATATATATATTATAACATGCAAACACAGAAAACTACACTTGGAGCTCTCAAGCAAAGAGAGGAACATCTAAACAGAAATCATGCCCAGCAGGAATTTCCGATAATGCTCTCATGCTCCAAGTGGAAATAACAAAACAGAGATTTGGATCGTTTTTTGCTTGTCACTGTGCTGACAATATTAGTATTAGCTTTTCGTGGAGTAAAGTAGCTTCCTTTTGTCTACCGCAATCATCCGGGCAAATTTCTGTGTAAACTGATACTTTTAACTGAAGGGTCACACATCAGATGGATTCTACCCCTTTATTCTCTCAGATGGGTTCATCAATAAAATTACTGCTGACAGTCAAGATGAGAAAAGTGTCTTGCGTGAGCTGAACAGTGCAAAATATGCTGCAGGCTCTTAATCACATCTTAATCATTTGTGTCCTGTTAACATAAACATTCAACCATGCTTAATTATTATGAATTGTGTATTACTTCTTCGTCTGAAAAATATTTCCCAAAATGGAAGCTCTCAAAATCTGCTGTTTTACTAAATCATTGTTTTCAGATTAAAGGTAAAACAATGATGCTTGCAACAATCTACACAAAAAGATCAGTCAGTATGTCTATTAGCATTCAAGAGCAATCCGTTAAAGTAGAAAGGTTTATTTAAATCTCTGAATTTATGCTATTGGTTTATACATGCTTTTGACTTAATGCTTTCTTCCCGCCGCCTTTCCATTTATCTAACTGAAGGACAATCTATAAATGCTCCTTTTGTGAAAAAAAGAAATTGATCCTAAGAATCACTATTACACTTAATCATTAACCATTATCGTTCAAAAGATTAAATTAAAAATGAAGATCAAAATTACTTCCTGGCATACATCCTGGTCGCAACCTTAAAGGTGCCATAGAATGCATTGAGAGAATATTTTAAATTGTTCTCTGATATGTACATAGAAGGTATGTAGCTT
>JAUCMU010000024.1:6827072-6844589 GCA_032275025.1 Enteromius treurensis
CAATATGTGTGTGTGTGTGTATGGATATAATATAATTAATAAATATATATAAATAAATATATATTTATTTATTTATATTTATTAATTATATTATATCTACACACACACACACACACACGATATAAACATTTGTAAAAACAAAAACAAAAAAACTCTAATATCATACAACAATAAGGTAGTACAAACATAATATTAATCCATTACATATGTGTGCATTTTTAAAAAAATTCCCTCCTAAAGAAACGCTTTAGACCAGCCTTAGCTGGTTTGTAGGTCTTTCCTGGTTTAAGCTTTTCTAGCTGGTCTCACTTTCAATTTGGTTTAGCTGCTCATCCAGCCTTACATGATCTAACAAAGGCAAACCAGGCCATCTTGACCAGACTGGGAGACCACCTAAGACCACTAAACCAACTTAGGCTGGTCCTTTCAGAAGAATTATGCATTAGATCAAGAACTGTGTAATTCTGTAAATTTGCGCTTTTCTTTCCCATTAGCCCTGCATGGATGCGAACACCACGGCCCAGTTCCAGGGAAGTGGTTATTCTCTGGTTCACTGAAGAGCAGAAACCAAAACAAGCGGGATACGAACGGAATGGCAATGCTATCGCACCATGGTTCCACGGTAAGGTTTCTTAATGACCTCTCTGGTGCCTTCCGTTACCCGTTACGATGCATTAAAATCCATGATCACCGGTTAAATTGTGTGCGACGTGAATTGCTTGCCAATGTCAGCATTAATTGCAGAATGTGGCCGACGACTAGTGTCATATGCTAGCACCTCTCAGGCATATAACAGATCTCTGCCCTTTTACCCTCTTGTACACACTGTCACCCAGATCCACAAGAAGAGGGAAATAGAGTGTGGAATATGCAGCGCTTGTTTTGAAACCAGAAACTAACCGACCAACAGATGGAGAGCGGTGGTGTGTGTGTGTGTGTGTCTGCGTCTACTTGCACACGGAAAGACAGTAGAGAGAAATTGAGGGGGAGTGCTCAATAATTCAAAGGCTTTGCTAGGCTAATTACTGGCATGAGTCCTGCAGCTTTGTCATGTTAGAATGGGTTACAGTGTGTGACTCCTGGTTAAATGACAAGAGAGCAGATTAATAGGCTTGTGAGTGTCGGAAATTCCAACGGAATGTGGGCCACACATCAGATTCTGAATAGATATGTCTAGATAAGAGGACAGACGCACACTAATTCATACCCTTGACACACACATACACAAGCCACGGTGTCCATTTACACCAACAGTGCTGCTAGAGATACATGGAAAAACATACTATACCACTTTCTATCTGGCACCTGATGACTCCATTACAGAGATAACAAGATTACAATGGAAACAATGCTGAAATAACTACACAACTACTCTTAATTTGTGCTACGAGTGGAAAGTTTCCTAAACTCTATTGAATGTACATTTGGAGTATACTTTTAAACAAAGCACAGAAAGCTACTTGCAGATAATTTAATATTACAATGATTACAAAGAACTCATAATTTCAATTAAGCACACTTTTTAATAATGTCAAATTAAACTTTTCTTTTAATGCGTTGACTAACGTGGTAAAAGAATAGAATTTTAACTGTATTGTGTCATTGTGGAAATATATTTTAAACATACTAAATTACCCTACAGCTTTATTTACAAATGTGTAAATGCCAACATGTTTAAACAATAAATATCTACATTTTTACAATAACATTAAACTGTCTGCCCTCTTTTAACAATCGCAAACAGGCCAGTGTTTATGAGGTCTCTTGGTTAGGATCAACAAAAAATCATTTTGAATTAGTGTACACATAATTAACATCAATGTTTATAATGCTGCTCCACTGACAGTTTCCTGTGATGTCTATGCTGAAGGTCTCATATCCCGAGAGGACTCAGAGACACTGCTTATGAATGCTGCTGAGGGCTCTTTCTTGGTACGGGTCAGTGAGAGGATATGGGGCTACACACTGTCCTATCGCACGGGCAGCGGTTTCAAGCATTTCCTTATCGATGCTTCTGGGGACTATTACAGCTTTCTGGGTGTGGACCAAAACCGTCATGCCACCCTTGCTGACCTCATTGATTTCCACAAGGTAAAAGAGCAGTATTAGTATGTGGCATATGGGTAAATGGATCGTTACCTCAAGAAAGTAAAAGTTAAAAACATATTTACACCAACCAAAATAACTTTAATTTGAGTTTATATGAAATCGAAGTACATTTAGAAAATAATGCCACTTCCTGTACTACCGTGTTGTTCCAAGGAAGCATTGTCCAGACTGCTCTTTTCTATTCAATTAAATGAAATGGATGAGGCTCAAGGAACTAAGCTTCAAAAAAACAAACTTATGTTTTAGGCATGTATTGTGAAGTAAATATATGATGACAGAATGTGCCTACCTTTAGTCCTGGACTAGTGACATAAGCACTAACATCTATCTAGGCTCGGACAGGGGTTGCTTAAGAAGAGCGAGTCAGTTGAACAATTAACAGCCTTAACAAGGTATATAAACAAAGAAATAAAATGAAGAGCTCTTCAAAATAAGAAACAACAAAAAATAAAAAATAAACAGCAACCCGTTTGAATTGAGATCATTTTCCTTGAATATCCAAAGAATAGTTCTTTAAACCAGTGTGTGCTTACATTCAAAAAGCAGTTATTTTAATGAGTGTATGGATTCCAAACAAAAGGGAAAAACTCTCCTGGAATGTAGGACTGTTGAGTGCACAAAGTATTCCTACCAGTGAGGATGAACAAGGTTGACGCTCTTATCTGGTGTTTCGGTGGACAATTCAAGCCAATCAGGCTCTCTTTGACAAATCTCTTTCATGAAAGTCCCATTCTCACTGGTCTTGACTCGCCATCTCCAATTCTTCTGACACCTCAGGGGAAAAAAAAAAATCATAATCTCGTCATTCCCTTTTAACTTATTCAAAATAGCACGCGCAGGTCAAAATAAACACACTTGTAGCGCATCCTCTCTTTTACCAGTGTTGCCAACTGAGCGGCTTTGTCGCGACATTTTTCCAAAACGGCGACTAGCAGCGTCTTCTTGGACAAACTTTGGCGAGTGTCTGGTAGTGCCGCGCACGCGCGAGCAGTTGTTTTCCCAGCGCGCGCACATCTCCCTCTGCGTCTGTTCTGTTCAACGAGCGGCTGAGAGGAGCAGAGCTTTCAGGTAAAATAGATATTATGTTGCTTCTAACTCCATTTTACATGTTATATCGAGAATTCGGGAGCAATAAATTACATTATGCGACCACACAGAAGCAAAATAATATGACGCACTGACGTAATGAATATGCAAATTGGCGTATCACGTCATCTAGCGACTTTTCAAGCTGGATTTAGCTACTTTCGATTGAAAAAAAGTTGGTAACACTGTTCTTTACAACCGCTATTTTAGTAATTCAGGTCTTCACTGCTTTATCCCATTTGAAAGCTAACGTGGCCAGAACAGAACTAGCAAAATGCCAAAATGATTAACCAAAGATGACCAACAATGCTTCATTCGATGTTCAAGTGGAATCTAAGTAGTAAACAACTTATTAACTAATTAAATTCAGTGATGGAAGTCAGGATCTAAAGCTACGTTTGCAGTAGTTTTATACATAAACTCAGGAGCTCACCGTCTTCTTCTAGTTGGTATTTTATTGGCGGTTCAGGAGCTCACCTGCACTGGAAGAATCATCATCAGGAAAAAATGTGATTCTTGCTTACTATATGCTCCACTCTACTATGAGGAGTAGAGCGCCCCCTATAGACGGTTTCAACGATAACAACGAGTAGCATGAAGCTGCAGACCCGGAGGCCCAACTGCATTTTCAGGCCTGCACTTCCAGACCCATTGCTTTTTCAGACAGTGCCACCTGCTGTTTGGATGAACATTTGTTTAGTGACGTGCGTACCGTAGTAATGTTGTAATAATTTCCAACATTATAAAATGTTGGCAAGTCGCAACATCGGAAACATGAGTAAGGTTATTCATTTTATTAAAGCAATTCCTAAAAATTACCAGTGTTTTGACATAAATCAATGTGACATCTCATTACACCAACAAACGAATATACTATTTTAGTATCTTATTACAGTTTAGATTTATAGTTAGACAAAAGTTTATGTTATAATATAATATAATATACTAACCCAATTATTTTTTTCACCATTTTTTCTGCATTGTTTACAGCTCGATGGCTTGTAGGACATAAAAAAATACAAAAATAAAGTTTGGTGTGAGAATATAACTCAAGGCAATATCATTGTGTATGTAACTATAGGGGATAGGTGATGTTCTTCCTCTAACTCAATACTAAAGAATGTGATAAATCCTTAATAATTAGGAAAATGCACTAAATCATAACCTATGTGTAATATTTTATATTGTTTTTGGGGAAATTGTTGTTATTGTGTTGCACCAGCAAGGATAGAGTTAATGTTAAGTTGGTTGCCAGACGCCATTTAAAAACCAAGAAAAAAAAGAGTTAATACAGGGGAGTTCAGAAAAACTCGGAAGTGTGAGACGGTATAGTTTGGCTAGCAGCGCGTTTGACTAACAACAACCCGCCGTTAAAATATAATAATGCATTCAGTCATAGCGTAATATTTTGTAGTTGTTAGAATTGTGCAATCTAGTTGCAATCTATCAGTAATTTAATTCAGGTTAGGTAGTCTTCCAAACAGCAGCTGGATATGCAGGTCTGAGCGTGCAGTTGGGTCTCCAGGCCTGCAGCTTCATAATGTTGACAACATAAACAAACGTTACTTAAACTTCGGGTAGACATCCAAATAGAATCAATATCAACAGCTAAGCCCTTCTAGAGTAGATTTTTTAATAACAAGTAAAATATGTTCGCTGCGTAAACCAGACGTATTTATTAAAAAATGCAGGCTCATTCTTTATGTTTCCCCAGTAACAGCTGTAGACAAAGCAGCTCTGAGCTTACAAACGCTGCCTTATATGCAGGATGAAATCAAAATGACATTTTTTAAAGACAGTCTTCCTTCGGAAATACAGTGAAATAAAAACACCCACGCCTCGGTTTGATTTTTAAATGTGTATTACGTGGTCATGTTTATTTAGTGAAGCCTTTTAGAAAATCGGTCAGTTTTTATACCGTGGCAGGTTGCCACAAATAAATAAATGTTTGGGAAACACATTCCACTGCACAATAACCTGAGACCAACTTCATTACTTATTATTAGCTGCGTTTGTCTCCCGCCACACTAACCAGACCACTAAACAAACACAGACCGGAAGTTAGCTTGAAATGAAAGCCCGATGAAACGTCTATAGAAAAACCAATAACACCAATAAACTGCCTTCAGTTATTTAGAAATAAACAATTACTTTCTTGCACAGCCATTTAGGCACGTAGCTCAGATTTTCAGCATTCCCCACAACAACGTTTTTACTGTGGAGAAGCTCTGATGCCCAGATACATCACAGTATGCGCAGGATTAAAGTTGTTCCATTTTAAAGTCTCTGTATCTCTAAAAGTGCTGTAGCATCACAAACACTGCAATGTAATCTGTACTAAAGCGACTTTCAATAGCTGAGAGCTTGCCTTGGCATCTGCACAAACCCTTAGCATAGCCTGGGTAACCATGGATACATATTTCACTTTCTGGAATGCTGTCAAAGTTGGAGTCACAAGCTGTGAAATCTCTGACATTAGTTACATGCAAATGCAGGCGACTTTGTACAACTGTCAACAAGCGTTCCCGCTTCACGCCTCTGCAATATGGTAAAAATAAATAAAAAACACTGCAGAGAACCTGTCTACATATATATGAAAATTACAACGGGTTTAGCTCAGAGAGAAAAACATGCAGAACTCAATGACAATCACTGAATGAATAAAAAAGCAAGTCAGATTCACACAGCGGCGCTGGAAACAAAAGTGCCCTCACTATTTTAGGCCACATTTGACAAGAGTTTGAATATGTAAAATAGATCAAATGATACATAGCATGCTCCTTTTTAGTACAGCATCATATTCAGCCATTTGTGTATCAGAAAACAGACTTTAAATCTTATGCTCATTTAATCAGAAAGAACAGTTCACTGAAAAATGGCAACATCTGTCTGTTCTCAGGAGGAAATCATCACAACTACAGGGAAAGAGCTGCTGCTGGAGGCGTGCAAGCGGACTGGGCCCTCTGTGGACTTCGGAGGGCTTTTCCCATGACTCCTTACATGCTAAAGACTTCAAAGGCAAATCTCTGTAGGGCAGATAATGTAGCAGGGTGTTCACTGCATTTCAAAGAACATGGTCAAAAATAAACAAGACTTCTGGTCCTCATGTTCTGCCTCTGAGTTACAGTGCCTTAAGATCAGATTTTTTTTCCGTTCGAATTTTTTTCTCAAGGAAAATATGTAGAATTCTGGTTTTAAACACTGAATGCTATGCAGAGTATACTAATTATGTAGAAATGTGTAGACCTTTGTGACACTATTTAGCATTTTCTGTGCTGATTTTTAATGAAAATATGTAGAATCCTGGTTTTGAACTTGGTAAAACAAGTTAAATGAAGCAGAATATATACAAATTATACAGAGAAGGGTACAACTTTGAGGCTTTTTGCATTTCCTGGACTGATTTTTAAGGGCAATTTGTAGAATTCTCATTTTAAACACACAGAAAATATATTAAATGTAGATGAAAAGCCATTAACCATCCATTTCTGCTTTTTGCTCATGTAGTGCAAGCATAAATGTATCTGAAGTATGATGATTATTTTCTGTTCTTTGTAATAGGATGTGATGCAAAAAAAAAAGCGATGTACATAAGAACCGGTGTGGACACTGAAACAATGCATCCAAAGAAAGTGTGACTAAGGAAGGTCTGATTTAACAACAACAGGAAAAGACTGTTTCCTCAGTCCATCCTTTAGTTGTACTGTAGCTTTTTCCATGAGAGAGATAGTTGTTTTGTATCTTCCACTGAGAGAAATCAGATCTTCTATACTTCTGACCCAGCAAAATATGTGCACATCATCCTACAGAGGGTCAATGGTCTTTTTTATTTGTTCGCAATATGTTCCCACTCCATCTGCCCTGCCAGAAAAGGCCATAATGGGACTTTTTATTAGGACGGATTGTCAAAGGCGTTCAATCTAATGTAGAGGTGACCGTGAAATGGCGAAGATACCTAGGTCCCATTTCTGCTTTATCACCATTTAGCAAGACACTCCAGGTTTCTCCAGGATGACTGTGCTTGTAATTAGTGTTCTGTAAGTCACTTTAAACTGAAATGCTGCTACTAAATAATAAGAGACGCTTTAGTAGGTTTATAGGCTGAAAAGTCACACGAGGACTGTGGCAAATGCACCGCACTGCAGGTTTTCTCAAGAATTGGACCTTTCTCACCTGAAAATCTGAAGCTTGGATGTAGAATTTTAAAGGCTGGTTTTATGTTACATAGCTTAAGTTGTTATTTGTCCCTGCTCCGGGCAATTTTCTAATAGGAGAAACGTTCCTCCAGTCATTCTCCCATACTCCTACAACATGATTATTTTAATAAATTGTTTCTTTATGAATAAAATTAATCTGCATAAGTGCGTAAATGTCAGTGCAGGAATATCTTGACAACACATTTTACTTCCATAATATATATGAGGACCAGATTGAGGTTCCAAAAATCTTTTTTGAGCACCAAATCAGCATATTAGGATGATTTAAGTAGCATTATGTTCCACTCAATGCAGTAATAGCTGCTAAAAATGCAGCTTTGGCATCACAGGAAGTTACATTTACACTGTTTTTAAACAGTAATGTTTAAAAACCACTTCAAAAGAGAGTTAATTGCCAACTTGTTTTACATAATTATACTTAAATAAGAATGGGGTATGGATTTTAAATGCAATGTCAAGATTTTTAGCACAAGAGTTCATATCAGCTCAAAGCTGGTATGAGCTTCATCAACCAGTATATTTCACTTAGAAGACAAATGACAGTGTCGCTGATAATGTCAGACTCTTTTTTTTAATGAATATAAAAATGTTGAAAAGAATTCAGAAAATATTTACAAAGATAACAAATATCCAACAACAAATAACATCTAAATCCAACACACACAAAAAAAACATCCCTTCATGAAAAAGGAGGTTCTTGCAGCAAGGTCAGGGAAACTGTACTGCATTTTAGTAAACACTCTATTAAGCTTTAACACTACACAGTGGCACAGACAGACACTCCAAAAAGGGATAAAATAGTGCACTCTGAATTAAAATGATTAACTAAATGCTTCATTTTTTTATTTTTTTTTGCATTGATGAGAATTTTTTGAGGTCATGTTATATACTGCAAGTATACTAAGACAGAACTTCAAAAAGATAAGTCTTTGGGCTATGAGTGAAGACAGGCAGCTGTTTGCATTTATGTCAGGACGCATATTGTGTTTTGGCTAATTCAAGTGTCTAGATATTAATATTGTTAATGGTATATGTATTAAGTAGTTTGCAGTTAAATTGTTAACTGAAAACACAAAAGTAAATATTCTTTGAACACCCGTAAAAAAAGGCTAAGCACTGATATGATTCTATCCAGTTTAGACACGGTATTACGAAATCTTACAACGCCAGAGAAAAGGCACAATCTGCATTTTTGTATAGAGTCTCCACGTAAGAGTAGAAAAAAGGAGGTAAATGTTGGCATCTCAAGGCAATGTTGACATCAGGATAAGCCATATGGTAACTACCATCAAACTGCAGTGAATCTTAAAGTTTGGCAAAGGTCCAGTAGAAAGGGACCATTTACAAATATGAGACTTTCTGTTGAAATGATCGTTAAAAGAATGAACAAATAATAGCACATATGAGTTGCTTTATGTAAAATAAAGATACATACTGATGCATCTTACCTCTATTAATGTAGGACCTTATGGATCATCTCTTTTGGACTCACTGGCATTTGATTTCTAAGCAGCTGTATTCTGAGTATGTTCCGTTCACATGCGAGTACTTCTTCTGCACTCTTTGCAATTGACATTAAATGCAGACCTTCTGTCTGCCAAAAGATTAAGTTACAAATTCAACTAAACTCAACAAAGTATTAAAGATATGTATTCACTGCAGTTAAACCTGCATACAATTGTTCTCTTTCACTAGACTTTTTATATTTGAGTGGATAATTAGTTTATCTTCATTTTTGCACAATATAATCTAAGGAAAAATAAACATGCTTCTAAAAAAAATCCTAAATTTGCTCCAGTTTGTGCTTTTGTACTAATTTAGTTTCCAAAAACAAAAGAGTACACATACGATTTTGGAGTGTATGCAACAAAACCATATAGATACATTTCAGTAATCAAAGCTTGGTGGATGATTGCTTTTCATTACAATTACATTTCAGGTTGGTTTACAGGTTATGGTCCCCTCATGCTCCCACTATGTATGCACAGCTTGGTTAATAGTGGTACCAAAAATACAAATGTTTGGTTAATGGTTGTCCTATAAAAAAAAGAAAAAGAAAAATAATCAAATAAAAACAGGGAGTGGACTGGAGGTAAACTTGAAGAAGAGACAAGGCACACATGTGACAGTATCCAAGTGAGCTTAGGCAGCTGCTTATTCAAATTGTGGTTAATAGAAATGCTGAAAAGGTGGTCCGATGAATGGTCCAGAGTCCTCTTCTCCACAAAAATAGAGACGCAGAAGAATAAAAGTAGATCCACGTCTTTTTCCATTGCCCTTAGCTCCCTTTCAGTTACATGAGAGCTCAGTAATAATTGAACTTTACTTTTTCAATGTCTCCAATCAGTGTCCTTGCCAAAAAGATCCCCACCATCTAGAAGCCAACAAGACACATCATTACATTAAGATGAGCTTCCAAACGACATTTTAAAGACGAATACTGTAAAAATGCAAATAGGTATTTTTTTTCCAGGACTTACAACTTCATTCTAATGAATCTATCATAATTAGTGTGATTACTTTAACCATTTAGAAAACGTTAGGATGCTTTGTGAAAATAAGTGCTGAGAGTGACATCTAGCTGTAAGATATATTTTCTATGCCCAATTTTTTTTCTCCAGTACATCCCATACCTGTAGCAATGATATGACTATGAAGACTCCAGCCACAATGTAGAGATTACGTGGAAGCCAATCTTCTAAAGCTATCATACATCCTTTGACATAAATGGTGTTGGTCCAATGAGACTGAAAAATAAAAAAACAGTTACAAAATAAGTGACAGAAAATGTTGAGCAGTTGACTAAAGAGTATTTTAGTACATCTACATAGCAGCAATATACAAGTTTTTTCTCTGCAGGTATTCTACTCTGCCAAATGCAATTTCCAGAGCATGATTACGACTCGAGAGGACTGTACACATGCCTCCTTTGTGAAAATGCAATTTTCTTACTGACAGATATTAGTGCTGCCATCAGAGAAACTAAGCCTTGGAAACTTGAAATTTTAATTTCAAAAACTTCAACTACATCTTTTTGGCAAGCAAAAGCTGACAAGTCTTTTCATTTATTCCACTTTCTGATGCATGAACTCACTGTACAACGTCCACATTTGTAAGGGAACGCGTTTTTAAGCAGAATTTTTGCCAGCAATGACAAAGAATGAAATGTCTTTCTTGTACAACTGTTCAAAATGCACTCACCGGTGAGCCAGTTTTTCTAACATCATATCCACACTGTGTGTTCAACACTGTATCCTGTAAAGAAAAGGCTCAGGTTCATTCAAACGAAGCATATATTCACTGAAGAGACATTTACCAAGGGGGTGCATTAATAAATTTACGTAAAAAGCAAGTCATAACCAGTGCATGAGAGACAAAGTGTTAGGGTCAATATTAACTATTTCAGCTTGCAGAAAAAAATCTGCATATTAAAAGGGCTTCACAGGAAAATCTAAATTCTGAATCATCACATCCTCAGGTTCATTTTTACAAAGTGAAAATCTGTAAATACACCTCTCATAAGGGTTTTGGAATGTCATAAGGGCAAATTATTTCTTTAGGTATTACATAAATGCAGTGGCCAAGCACAAAGGCCACCACAAACAGAGGGAGTCTTCCACACGCTTGGCCTTTGACTTTAAAGCACAATGGGTTCTTTTAAACAGCATTTTTTATGACAGTGCAGCATGCTGAAAAGATCTCTGGAGTGCTGCTGTGAATAAGAGAAGAACTTACAGCAGGGTCGCTGATGCAGCAGGAAAAGGGCACTCCACATTTCTCTCTGCTTGGGTTATCCGATGAGCAGTTAAAATACACATTTAGATTCCAGTCGTTGGGCTCTTTAGCTCCACAGCAATGATTCTGAAGAAAGAGGGGGGAAAAAACATGTACATTCTGGACCTGTAACAATTTAGCCACAAGTTTGTATATGTTTTAGTGATAAAATTTCTCTTGGTCACCTTTTACCAGACTTTCACAAGCATTAAGCCACATGCTTTATCACAATCACACCAACAATAATTGACATTTTAGAACATGTAAAACATTTATTTGAGAAAACAAAAGTGACGTGCCTGCTCCTAGCTATCTAAGGTCTTTTTATTATACTTGTTAATTAAACATTATTTATTTAAGCAAGTACTTGCAAAAAGACATGTAAAAATTAATAGTGAAGCATGGTTTTACTATTAAACACTGAAACTGTAAAACATATCAAACATGGTGGTTGGCAAATTGATTAAACAGAAAGCATTAGTTTTATTTAATTTGCTTACTTAAAAACCTCATCCTTAAAAACTCTCTCAGACTCACCAGTTTCTGGAGAGAGTCGATCAGATTCTGCAGGTCAATGTCTTCTCTGTAGGCCTTTATATTAGCCAAAAAGAATTCATTGATCCATTCCCTAACTGTGGCCTGGAACACAAACGCCAACACCGCGGCCGTCAACTCCAGGAAGAAGATGAAGCCAATGACTCCGGAGAACTGCAAGTTCAAGATGCAAGGCGAAAAATCAAAAAGATGAAGCTGATGGTATAATAGCATCTGTCCATTTTTATGTCCAGAAACATCAACACATCATAGAGTACTAATATTTTACAGATCTGGCACTGCAAACTTCTTTATTTAGACCTGACCAACATTTGTGATGGCCTTGAAAGTATGAGTACTTACAAACTTAAGGAGGCAGATGTTTTCCCTGAGAGCTCCAACACACCCAGCAAATCCCAAAATGAAAGTGACTGTGCCCACAACAAGCACCCCCCAAACTGGGTCAAAACCATGTAGACGTGTAACTTGTGACAGATCTGATAAAACACCCTGTGGGCAAATCAAGAAACGAACAATTTACACTGCTTGTTTTTCCCTAAGCCACTAAAACACATTCACAGCCTTATAACTCACAGCATTTACTTGCAGATTACTGCTGACTACCACTGAAAAGTTTGAAGTTGATACGTTTTTTTAATGATGTTGAATAAAATATTCTATGCTCAGCAAGGCTGCATTTAGTGGATCAAAACACAGCAAAACAATACATAATTTTACTGGTGGTGTATGTAGGTAGTAGATCAATGCATTTTTTGATAGCATCAAATAACTGATAAAAGAGGTTTTACAAGTGTCTGTTTACCTTTTCACTCCAGGCCCAGAAGCCGATTGCAATGAATGCTGTTCCAGCTAGCTGAAAAGCAAAGGAGGTTTGAAAGTCAGGTTTTAGACATAAAAACTGAGTGTGTGTGCAAATGCGACTAATGTCTAGAACACCAAGAAATTAAAAAAGCAAGACTTTTTGCAATAATACAGTTTAAATACACAACCATTCAAAGGTATGAGGTTTGCAAGATTAATCTTTCAAACCAAATCTGAACAACCCCAAACTTTTCAACAGAAGTGTATACAATTTATGAACATACTAAAGAGAAAAAGCTTTAAAATTATGGATGAAGTGAATTAAAGTATGGATAAACATGCATAAAGTGTTAGACTTATAACTCATCTAGAACACTCGCGTAAAATAATAACATACTGTGCAGTAATAACAATGCTTGTTTCACAGGAAACATGTTTAATACTGAAAACAGGGAAAAAAAGGTTAGAAGCTGTTATCTCAGAATCCTCCCGTTTCCTAGAGAAGACACCACAAACTACTACAGCAATACGCCAATGTTAATCTGTTTCCTGTTGACGCAAGTACGAACACTTGAACGTCATCAGGCACACTTTTTGTTTTGATATATAAACTGTCAGCTGTGGGTGTTCACTTGCTGTGAAATGACCCACCCAGTAATGAAAACACAGAACGTATGAAACATCTGTGCACACAGTGTGAAACTAAGCGGAACAAATAATCATAAAGCGTGGGGCTGGTCTACAGACCATATCATCCGAGCTAGAGTGGCAGAAAATATGTTGTTATCTAATGTTAGAAGTGGAATGGTGGCCATTTAAACAGGATTTGCTGTGAAAAACATCCACTTACCCAAAAGATAATGTTGTAGCTGAACATGAGGTATTTGTAGCAACAGCTGACCTCTGCGTTTTCATATCTGTAATAGTGCATCTTCTTCTGTAATGTCAAAGAGAAAGAACACTTGAGATTAAAACATCTGGAGAGTGCTTTATCACATAGTTTAACTTAAAATGGAGCTCAAATGCATTTAGATGTATTACATATGAAGCAAATTGAGTCACATCCTGAGGATTAGTGGATTGCATAAAGTTTTAATTACAAAATTCACAGTTCACCATAAGTCAGTTCGATGCCAGTAATAAAAAGCCGAAGTAGGTAGTTCATTTCCTGTGCGTTAACTTCCTTAACAGTTGGTAACGTTTTTTTTAAGTAAACCCCATTTAAGGGCTGTCAAATGATTTATCGCAGAGATGATATAGGTTAGTTTTGTGTTTGCGGCGTGTAATTATTCAATATATATATATATAAACGCATACACATTCATGTATATACTTATAGCATATATCCATATATTTATGCTTTTATGTAATTTATATTATTTACAAATAAAATGTTGTGTATATATAAATAACATTTTCTTAAATATATATATATATATATAGAGAGAGAGAGAGAGAGAGAGAGATTTACAAATAAAAGTTTACAACCTTTTATGAAGAGCCCAAATTGGGGATTCATTTTATATATATAAATTATTGTAAAAAAAGAGAAAAAATGATTGTAAAAAATGTGGATAAATGTAAAATTAATAAAAATAAATGTATAAAACAAAATGTGTAAAGACGTTAATATTTTATGTTTACTGGTATGCCATGTGACTATCAAGTGACAAACAAGAGCACAAATATGTTGTTAATTTATTAAAAGAAACTTATTAAAACATATCAGATAGTAACGTTTCTAGCAAACATTGCGGTCAAAGCGATTCTGCTGCCAAAAAGGTTTGGAAAAGCCTGCTTTACTACTGTTCACATTTCACAACCTAAAATTCTGATGATTCAAAATGTACTACATTATTAATGAAACTGTTCCTCATTAATTATATTAAATGCCCTATTACTAACCTGCAGCATACAGAATGGATTTATTGAGGTTCTGCTTCAATGTAAACAAAACACGTCTCACACAAAAAGCATAAATAAATATGAAACAAACATAAAACAGCTGGGTAAACATCCCGATTTAATGTTACGTAATCATAATAATTCCTGTTTGCGTTAACGTTACCTGACAGCTGCAAACCACCGAAGACGTTTCGGTTTCTGTTATCCTGGGGCAGAAATTCCGTGGGTATGATCGTTTTCTTTTTATTATCACATCAGTTATGGCCTCGGAATATATTTTAATGCCACACAGACAACTTACAAATCAATCCAGTAATGAAAAATCGTAAGCGAATACACACACAAGATGGCTCACAAGCTCTGCCCACATTTCTTCTTCCTCTTGCTAGTTAGCTAAGTGGCTAACAGTTGACTAGCAAAGTTGTCAGCTCACTTTGTAAAAGCAGCTGCCAAGGCAACTCTCAGTCTTCCACCGCAGTCAGCATTGTCGTTTAGAGGATTTTTAAAAAGCTAATGCAGGGACCACCTTCGCAACTATGATCATATCAATTATTTTTCTTCGATAAAAGCAAGAACAATGGCAATAGCTAACGTTACATATCACAATATGGCTAACCAACAAACTTAACCACCTTAAGACTTGCCAAAACCTATCATTTACTCACAATTACCTATTATTACAAACACTCAACATACTTGTATGTAAAATATTTAGGACGACAAGCCGCGGTTTAATTTATATACAAGGGAGGACAGTGCGCGAGCGCGCCGTGTCTCTTAGTGAACGTAATGCTCTACAATTCACGTCCGTTTACTTAATTATTTACAAAGCAGATAGTGTATTGGCGATTTTGTTCGTGTTAGGAAATAGAAATAAATATGCAGATAAAATATGCATTCTAAAAAGGCTTACCTCTTTGTCACACAATGCTTCCGCCTAGTACTTACACTTTGAAAAAAGTCCAGCTCTCCACCCCACCACACACACACACACACACGCGCGAATCCAAGACTTGGCGTGAGTATGAGAAATCATCGGGGAAGCACACACACCCGCTGCTCCTGCATTCATCTTATGAGCGTAATGATCACTTATAAAACAAGTGACTCTCTTTCACGATTATTCACTGGGGATCCGTTTATCTCAATCATTTTATTAGACAAGCAAATATTGAGTAATTTAGACAAGCAGTATTTAATAAATATCAAGTGTTTTGAAAATGTTATTAGATGATTATATTTTATTTTTAATCTACTGTTTAAACAATAAATTAAACAACAACAATAGTTTAATAGTAGTAGTAATAATAGGCCTAATAGCATAAATAGCCTAGTATCTAATAATAATAATAAATGTTGCAATATTTCCTATTAATGTATGGCTATTTTATGTGTGCAATTCAGGTTCTGGGTGGTCTTCTTACAGCTGCTATGCAATAGCCTAAATTAGGATTTATAAGTGGGAAAAAACATAAAGGTTATTTGCTACTGCTCCTCCTGCTTTCTTTATCACCTTTTATCTCTTTAACACACGTCCAACTTAATACACAGAGCAGTATGAGACACATCAAATGTGGTCCCTCTAAAAGTTAAAGAAGAACCACTTCCTTCTTCTTGTTTATTGTTTTGAATTGTTGTTTGAATGAATGTGGAAAAAAGACAAACATCCTCAAAATCACACATTCTGCTGTAGGAAAACAAAGGACTGTGACACAAAATAGTAACACACCTGGGATCACAGAACACACAATGGAGGGGGAAAAAAGATCAGTGCATCTTTTTTTCAGTTCCAAGTCACTTTCAAATCTCTCTAAATGTTTAGGGCGTTAATAAAGGACACACACACACACACACATTCATTTTAAAAACAGAATGTGCAATAGCGCATACTACTCCCTACAAGCCCATTCTTGCATCCAAATTGTGTAAATTTGTGTAAGGGGTGGGAACGTAAAGTTTCTGAATTGTTGATTCTGTTTTCGACAAATACTTCTACTGTCTAAAAACTCCACCTCACTTTCAGCTGGTTGCACCATATACAGGAATGTTTCTAAAGAAGGGAGAAGGGAATGTTTCTAAAGAAGAGAGAAAGTGCTGTTGGCAAATGTACAAGGACTGTCGATGGAAAAAGAAAGAGCGTGGAGACATCTCCAGCAGATAATGGAGACATATTTTAGTTACCATGGAATTGTGAAACCACAACAAAAGCCATAGTTTATACTCCTACAATCCAGATCACTGTGTACTATATGACCCATTGGATTCAGTCTGGTTTAGTTTGTTGTTGTTTTTTATATAGCCTACTATCCAACAGTACAATACATATATCTTGATCATGCAAGTCTTTATATTGCAGTACAAAACTCAATTAGCACTTGCTACATCCTTCGTCTCTGTTGGTTGATCAAAGAATTGCAGCCAGGTCTTGCTCATTTTATGCAAATCACTTATCTCCTCTTCCTATTACATTACTCTTTCTAAAAACACCCCCAACCCACACAATGAATTAATAATGCAAGCAATGTAAAAGCAGCCAGTGCATGTAGATCACCAAATCTATTGATAAGAGATCAATATTTATTCATTTATTATGGATCTTTTAAATGCTTTCTTCTATAATGACTATTGACATTTGTATTTAAAAAGTAATACAGAATTATTGTTTAGAAACCTACTCTGTACTACTGTACTACCTGCTGTACTCTGAATCTCATCAAGCTTGACAGGCCTTTTTCACCAATTATATCTACATATACATATATTTAATAAATAAAAAGAAATAATAATACTTGTATTTTACAGAAAAACCTTAAATCTATTAAAAGTTGCCTTTATAATGTTATAAGAGATTTTTATATACGTGTATATATATTAGTGCTGTCAAATGATTAATCGCGATTAATTGCATTCAAAATAAAAGTTTTTCTTTACGTAATATATGTGTTTATGCTGCGTTTATTTATTATGTTTATATTAAAACACACACGAACAGGATATATTTTGAAAGTATTTACATATAAATGCATTTATACATTTATTTTCTTATGTTTGATATTATATCTAAATATAT
>JAUCMU010000024.1:6844689-6882690 GCA_032275025.1 Enteromius treurensis
ATGCTTAAACAAAATGCAATATGCTCCACCAATTATTTCCTGAGCAGCAATTCAACACATTAAAATTATTTTTGAAGGATCATGTGACACTGAAGACTGGAATAATAACTGCAAAAAATTCTCAGCTTTGCCATCATAGGAATAAATTGAATATTTAAAATAATAATAATAATAACAATCAAATAAATAAATAAAAACTTACCAACCTCAATTTCTTTGTCACGGAATTGGTCTATGAATTTTCATTTTATCACCACAAGATGTCATTATCGACCACACGTACTCTCAACACTACACATACTATTGTTTGCGTTTATCGCTTTGCTAGTGATGGCACTATACAGAGTCATTTGCCTGTTTTTTAGTTTCTAATTCTAGTTTAAGTCTAGCCATGTTTCCTGATTTCCTAGTTCCATTATACCTCTCTTGTCTAGCCCTCTGGATTATATGTTTGCTATCGCCTAATTCAAGCCCAATTTTTATTTTGCTCTGCATTTTTGCCTGTGCCATACCTGTTTGCCATTGTTTGACCCTGCCAGTGTTTGGACTGTCTATGAATAAAAGCTTGCATGTGTATCTGCTGACCTCTCATTTTGTCTGCTCTGTTACACAGAACAGAAAAGCGATTGTATCAAGCAGAAACATTTCACCTCATATTTCATCATGCATAAAAAAAATGTTGAGTTGTGCAACACTTCTCAATCTAGATAGATGGGTATCAGTGTTTTCACTGAAGGTCATTTAAAGTAAAGAAAAAAATAATAACAGCAGAATATGCAGAACAATGAAAGAAGATGAAAAGAAAAACATCTTTATTTAAATGCAAGTGCAGCAATTAAATGAAGTCAATAAAAATGTCTGTAGTTGCATAATCATACTTTTACAATGATCATTAAATAAATAGCAAAAATGCCCCCCAAAAAAGCCCATTTAATTAAAACATCTGAAATCGCTTGTTATTACAGATCAGATAAATAATACATTATTGTTTATCCATGTCCTTAGTCAATAAATACATTGAATAAATAGTCATAAATAGATTGCACACAGCAAAATTCAGCCATACACATGCTTGTCCTCAGACGATTGGCTGTTTAGTCCTTCACCCTGCCACCAGTCTCCTTGCAGCTCTCCCAGGATCTCCTGTAGGGACAAGGCCGGGAGCTCAGGCAGAGGCCCGTGGTGAATCCTGCTTTCCTGTTGGCTCTCCATCCTGTGAACTTCTGGGTTATCTAAAGCTGGAGGAGTGCCCTCCAAACCACCCTCCCAGCAGCCCGAGTCTGGGGTAACTGGGGTCAGCGGCTGAAGGCTGTTGTGTTTTTCTGATGGAGAGTAAAAAAAGCCTGGGATGGAGTTGGGATTGCACCCATAGGCATCAGTATGATGTGAACTCCACGCTGAGCTCATAGGTGACATCCTGTCATACCTCGCAGCCCAGTTTGAAGGCATCTGATGCTCTGGGCTTAGTAAAGAAGGGCTGAAGTGCGCGTTCATGGCTCTGGCCTGATGGTGTCCGTATGAAGGTGTGCAGTAGCCGGAGTCATCACCGACCGACATGGAAGATGGAGTGTCATATCCATAAAGTCCATCCCTTTCCATTTCTTCCTTAATATGATTGTGGTACGCTGGTGGTGGAGTGCATAAAGGCCCAGCGCCTGCACCAGACTCACTGTTGTTGCTGTTAGAAGAGTGTAGGTGAACGGGGGAATTCTGCATTGCTCTATACGGTGATTCAGACTGCCACAGCGGCTTCTTTCCACCCTTGCATTTCAATGTGCGAGCCCTCCTATTCTGAAACCATACCTATGAACGGAGACATCAAGATAAAGAGGGTCAGTCTCATAAGAATACAGTTGATAGATTAGACTCAACCATCTAGTGTGTACAGATAAGAGCTTCCCTGTCCAAAGATTCCGGTTAATCATTGTGAGATGACATCCAGCTACGGTGGCATAGTCAGGATTGTTATCAATGCCTGGTATGTCTATTGTTTACATGTTGTATGGTTTCTAAATTAAACAGCAGATAAACACCAAAACGCTTACGTCATCTCAGATATTGATGGTTGGTATCAGTGACAGCAAACAGTATGTTTTCACATAAGGCCTTATTAGCATATCACTTCACCCGCTTTTATGCTTATCTGCTCATTTTGTAAATGCATAAGAGATACAAGAGAAGAAAGGGGAGATTTACATTTACATTTACATTCATTCATTTAGCAGACGCTTTTATCCAAAGCGACTTACAAGTGGGGAAAACATCAAGCAACTAGTCCTAAAGATGCAAATACAGGGCGAGGAAATTAAACAAGTCCATGTTCCCTTCGTATAATACAAGCTAACAGCACCCAACATTGTTTTAGACCTCACTGACTTTCTTAATATGGATAAAAATAAATGCAATTCTTCAAAAACACTTTATATCCCTTTAAATTCTAGTGAATTGAGTTTGTTTTTATCGTAATGCAACCCACCTGTATGCGAGACTCAGGCAGGCCTGTAGTTTGGGAGAGACTCTCTCTGAGGCTGATTCCTGGGTAAGGGTCTGTCTCAAACGTGGCACGAAGAAGCTCAACATGTTCCTTTGAGAAACTTGTTCTCTTCCTGCGACTTGCGCTTCTTGCTACAGTACCGCTTCCAGATGTTTTAGCAGATGCATCTGAAAAAGGATGATAAAAATGAACGCCATAACAATTGTTATCCTTCAGTTAGTGCGAAATACACTGCACAAATGTAATATATTCTCAATCATCCACAATGACTGAATACAATAAAAATAAATGCAGCAGGAAAAACTGTAGCAGTGCCTGATATTTGTTCAGAGATGGAGAAGCTTGGTAAAACAAGCTTTTTCTTATGTGATCTTGCATATTAATACCTATCTGTCAAAGTTTTACCATTCGGTAATGCTTACCAATGCTTTCTTTCCACATGTTATGTCTTTACTGCTAAATCCTGGAGGCCAAAGGGGTTACAGGATCCTCAGGCTGCCAGTGAAGGTCTTTTGTGTTTGATGCTCCTCTGGGATATGATTTCTGACCCCTTCAGCCCTGTTTTATACCTGTGCCCTCTAGTCCCTATCCCATGACCCCCCTTTCACCCCCACCTCCCCCACTTAGAAGTGCTTATGTATGAAATGGGAATGACATGAGGGACACTCTTTGAAGGCCAGCAACACATTCAAACACATCGTTGTGGGGGGAAAAGTAATATTTTTGTCTTTGTCTGAGCATTACAGAACATTTAAAAGCTTTCTTTTCATATATTTTTTTTTAAATCAAAAACTTGTGCTAAGCTTTATTCATTACTAACATTCTATTTAACAAAACTACCTATTTCAGCTATCACATCATCATATCATATTTTACATATCATATTTATCTTATAGTTTGGTTGGTTATGCATTGCATGCACTATTTTAAACATGATATGAACAATATATTAATGTTATTCATAAGTATTAAAAACTCATGTAATTCTATTTTTATATTGTAAGTGCTAAAAAATTGCTAAAGTTAAAAATAATTATTATTATTTTTTACATATATTTTTATAAACTTAAGCTTAAAATAAACACATACTGTATGCTAATACAGAACGATTGTTTTGGCACGTTAATCAAACATATTGTATAGAATGACACTTATTGGAAAAGTATGTAAATGGATTGTGACTTTTCCTTAACTGCTCTCTATTCAAGCATTGTAATCAATAAAACAAAAGACTCAAGAAAATATTAACTAACTAAGACATTAACAACATGCTTAACATAAGCTCAAGCAAAAGCCTGATCTCTCTCATCTGATCTCTTTTTAGGAGAAACATAAAAGGAACATGTTTGGAATCCAAGAAAAAAAAGAGAGCGATTTGTGGAATGATTAATAGGACAGTTTGCATGTGTGAGTATTGTCACTCCATCTCTTTCTGCTCCAGAGGATCCGGCGAGGATAACAGTCATTTCAAAGTCAAGGTGGCTGCCAAGCTTGTCAATGCAGATGAGCTGTTGAATTAAGCCAGACTAAAGCAAACTGACCCCTACAATCACAAAGGGACCTCTCAGTCTAACATTAAAAAATATAAGACAGTAGATGTTTAGCTCATTTTGATGGTTTTCCAGGACGAATCAGTAAATAATGCTTATATCTGATAAATATACCATTATATATCAATAAATGATGCCATCTGGTTAGCTACCAGAAATTAAGTGAAGTCCAGGTTCATCATCTAATCTTTTTTTTGTTTGTTTTTTAAGATAATTTAATAAAGGTTGCTGAATAAAATTTGTATAATCATGTAAAAGATCTCAAAGGGTTTTTAAATCATTTGGCATTGAATGCATCACTGAATTTTATTTATTTATTTATTTATTTTCTTTATCAGAAAACAAGTAGCATTACATCCCCCGTTAATCAAACACACCCTCCAAGCCGATACTGCATTCTGCTGCCGTCTAAATCCAATCAACTTATGTTATTTTAAGATAAAAAAATCTGAGAGTTTATTTGTTTTGTACACAATTACCTAGCAACATTACTTCTTTTGGAACCTTTATTTTAATAGGGCTGAATAATTATACAAAAAGTAACTTTTCTTTTTCCGCATCTTTCTTTATTTCCTTATTTGAAACTTTAACTATTTGTATTTTTTATGTAGAACAGAAGGTGGCAGTATTTAGCTTTAATAGAATTAATACTGTGCCATGATTTTTTCACTGATACTGCATTCAAGCATTACAGACATTTGACTGCATTTTATAGCAGTTGGTTTTAGAAAATAAAATAAATGTTGAATTTATACCTGCAAAAAGAGAGTTTGCATTTTAGCACCTCTTTGTTTCACAGTCCTGAAATCAATGAGCTTTAAGTCATTTTGTAGCCTATATGCTTAGCTTTTTACTTGTGATTAGATGTGTAAATTTGTGTAAATAACCATTATGTACACAGCGTGTAAGCTAAACTTTGGTTGGTCACAGAGCTTATTAGAGTTTAGTAATTCTAAATCACTAAAATGATCCTAGGGTTTATGTCAAGTGAACCAGAGTGAGCTAATCATAACGTCCTGGGGTGCCTTTCCCAAGGCACAGTTAGCCTACTATGGTCGCAAGTTCCGTCGTTACCAGTATAGTTCAACGATTCGGTGTTTCCCGAAAGCATAGTTCAAGCGAACCTTCGCAGTCAACGTCACAAACGTACGTGGTTTGAACTAAAGCTTTGGGCCTGTGGTTAGAAGCATAGTTTCTTGTTAGTAAGATATATGGGATTTAATAAATATGCTATTGGGCACAAGAAGCAAACTAACATGCATTACTATCTTTATCTTCCATTCTATCTAAATATAAAAAGATGTATTTTTGCACGTCCATTCAAAACGCTGTTTTTGAAAAGTGCGCATGCGCAAAAAAAGGCTAAGGGAACCCCGGAGTATGACGTAAGAGGGAACCCGCGATGAATCAAAGATCAAATAAAGCAAAATGACAGTGAACAAAAATAATAGATTAGTCAATATGTGTCATGTTCAATACAGCAGCATCTTGGAGATCTCTAATCAGTTTGATAGCAGAAGGTATAGATTCACGACATGCGTGTGACGTCATTAACAATGGCCCTATGTTGTTGAACTAACATGGTTCAAACGACGGAGATGCGACCGTTTTCGGGAAACAGTCGTGACTAGCTAGTTAGTTTCCAAAACAATGCATCGTACTATGGTGTTTTATCAGCGAGTTGTTCGGGAAACGCACCCCTGGTTGGTCTATATGCGTGTGGCGTGTTAGAGGGTAACCAGACTCTAAAGAGTTAATAAGATTTCAATTTCACAGCATCTCTGCTGCAGTACCCGCGAGCAAATCACTTAACCCATGATTCCAGCGGGGCGATGAGAAGTGTCACGTAATGGCAAGTAACTGACTGACTTAGTTGCCTAACCACATTTTTGTCTGCTAGTGGAAAAAATGGGTCTAGAATATTTCCACTGTGTTTTTGTCACAAATTACTGAATATAAAACCTCAGAGACTAAATAAAGAACTCCGAAGAGGCTTCCAGAGTGTGAAAAAAAAGTGACGGACCCAATTGAACTGAAAGAATGAAAAGGAAATGACGCCAACGTGCATCTAGGTTTACATCAATCACATTCCGAGCTAAAAATATGTAAACTTACGGGTAACAACAAAAGTGCGTATGTGCTAATGCGTAAAATATGCCAGCTTAGCCCAGGAAAAACAAAAAACAACAACAACTGATAAGTTGATCAGAATGATACTCGCACAAAGAAATTATAGAAACGGTTTTATTTAATGACAATAAATACACAATCATGTCATTTCAGATAAGAACTTGTACAGGAAAGATAAATATTTCTCTTATCCTCCTTTTTTAAAATGCCATGTAATGTAGGTTAGTCGCACTACATTCACGTTTGCGGTTCCTAATAAAACAAAGTAATTATATGGCTGCCATCTTCAATTTAAAACAAAATCATAAAATCTCTATTAACAATCCTTTATACAGATAGACAGAGTCTTTCACAGTCTTGAACAGGAACAGACAAAAGCGACCAGAGGACAGACAACAACAACAACAGTAGTCTTGGACGGTAGCAGCAACATTTCAAATGATACCATGTTAGAGCACATAATTCCACTAAACATTCTCAAAGGATTGTTCTCTACTATCACATAAAACGATATTTTTTAAAAAGATCATTTAGTTGGAAACCTTTTCATTGCAATTTCAGTGAAAAATAAATACCCCAAATGTCCCAAATGTGACTGAGATAAATATACATAAATAAAACTGTGCACATAACTAATGACTCGAGTAACAAACACCATTATAAAGGCCGTTAACGGTTCTGTCAAGCGCCAATCCAGAACTCAGTACAGCCACAAAACCAGAAAGGAACCATTTCATAATGACCCGTGTGTTATTCAAAGGTGAACGAGAGTTTAGTATATATCGCTCCTCAGCTGGTTTGTAACTTCAATGTCAGCTGCAGTGATCTCATGACAGAAGCATGCACGGAATGAGTGCGAGAACATGGGTGTCGTCCTTCTAAAGAATTCCAGTCAAAAAATGCGCAATTTAAATGTCTGGGAACCTGTCCGACCGGTCAGCACAGATAATTCAAGTTTCTGTGACATCATGAGGTGGAAACACTGAACTAGCAATACCTACACACCCAAAAGAGCATGCACAGAATGGATGAAATTTAGAAAAGGTGGCCAAATTAAAATGCGTTAAGTTGCACATTTAGATTAGGAAGCTTGTTCTTGGACTACGAGAATACTTGGCACACGCCAATACATACACCCTGTGCTTCAGCTGAGTTCAGGCCATGTTATCAAGTCTGCAAAGAGTAAACAAACAAAGACTTTTGAAGATTAGAAACTGTGGCCTATAAACATTTTTTTTTTTTGAAGGGGATGGGTCATAGATGACCCACAGGATTCAAATCACCCACCAAAAAAAAAAAAAAAATGTCTAGAAGCTCATGGAACTAAACTTTGATGTGCTTTGCTCAGCTAATACGAACTAGAAAAGTAACAAATATCGGCCCTGAAACAGCATGAGCTCTAGGTATTACAGTCTGTCTGTTTAAAAAAAAAAATCTTCATTGTTCACCTTGCTTTAAAACATGAAATATATTTGTATTTTAACAAAGTAAACCATCAGAAATAAAACCTTGTATTCAAACCTCAGAGCTGTAGATCACTCAGTTTTGATGCCTGTGGGTTTTGAACCCTTTACATAAGCCTTATAAAAGAAAGAGGAGAAGAGGAGCAGATAGCTGAGATACATGAGTGAAGCCCACACTATGTTATCTATGTAAGAAGGGCAATCTCCGTCCTGCATCCATCGGTACACTAGTGCACTTACTGCCAGCCCCATGGCCATCTGAGCAATCTGGGAGGAAGTGATGATGATGGCGCAGGGTTTTGGCACGCGGAATCCAGCAGCTCGAGCCGCGTAGTAGCTGTACATGAGTGCGTGCACGGTGTAATTCATGGTCATGAACCAGCCCCCACCGGCGACCTGGTCTTTGTAGGAATACCAGGAGTAAACCAGCACAGTAATGTGATGATACCAGTGCAGGAAGATTAGCCGCTGCTTGCGCAGGACGATGAACATGGTGTCACCTGAAAAAGCGGGAATGCGTGTAAAAAAGGGTTAGAATACAAGTGCAGAATTATTTGGAAAATGACAACTAAAGAGATTGGGTCTACATTTAGAAACAAAAATAGGTCAGTTACAATAGAAGTCAGTGCGGTCCAATGTTGATTTGAATTTCACTGAATGTCATTATAACATTCAAATGATCTTTTCCAGTTTGGAACAACATGAGATGGAGTAAATGATGACAGAATGGTCAAAATAAATGGATAGGAAAAAGCTCACCTAGCTCGGGGGCCTTGCTCAGCACAAAAGCACAAGCCCAGAACTTGCTTATCGGCCCGTAGTAGAAGCTCTGATCACAAACCGACTGTTTAAAACCACTGGTTGTGAGGATGTGCACCATGAAGCACCCAGTTCTCACCGCTCCAATGATGCTAAATGAGGAAAAAGCAAGATTTGTATATGGCTGTAAAACCATGGTATCCATGACAAACAATTTAGACCTCTGGTGAACTCTGGGGTGGGGGAGAAACAAGGGACTTGCATGTTGGGCATGTCAAATAGAAACTTTGCTATGGTAGTAGGCAGTTTCTGTGTTAAACAAATCAATATCAAAATATTCACCAAGTGGTGAAAGTCCAGCTGCTGTGGGAGATCTAAAGAACATGTGACCAAGGGTCACTGCTGCCATCCAATCACAATATTCTATTGTTCTTTTCACAAGCGTGCAAACAGTTACTTTGTGCTTGCGCTCATCTCTGTCCTCTTTTAAGATGGGACTAAGACGCCCAGATGAAACCAAACCTAACTTTAAACCGAAAGCTCACATGTGTTATTGGCATGCTTGTGTTTCAAACAGCCTTTTTACAGTTAACAATAGATATTGTTTCCTATTGGTACAACCATATGTTATGTAACCGAATATCTAACAGCAAAGAAACACTGGTGTGAAGCCTCCATGACACCGTAAGATGCAAAGAAGCACCATAAACCTGATAAGATCATAAACCTGTATTCATTTTTTGAGTGTTTCCCTGTCAGTCAGGCTCACTTAAAGAAGTAACAAAATATGCGGTTTCATTTTTAAATGCCAAAAGTTCAGATTAAAGAGTAGTCCAAAGACAACTGTGTGTGTGTGTGTGTGTGTGTGTACACTTAACAGAACCATTTTAGTATAAAATTTTGATTCACTTTCATGATTCAATTTGAGTTAAGTTTAGTTTCTTAACGGTTTATAGTTATTTTTTATTTGGTTACTGTAGTACATCAAAAAAAAAAAAAAAAAAAAAAGACATTGTAGCGGATTACACCTTTATTTTGAGTAATTGAAGTTTTTTTTTTTTATTTGGTAACTGTATTAACCTTTATAAATAACCATATCTGGTAGACAAATTAATCACCAGAAACTGGCTAAATGTGGGCTTCAGTTTTATCATAATTTTCACTATAAAATGCTGTTTTAGGTCATAATATTTATAATATAATGTCTCCATTTTGACTATAAATGTTTGTGTATACATGCAAAAAGGGGATATGAGGGTAAGTGGAGTGATGCTCTATAAATTTTTTACTTACCTAAAGATGGCCAAGCTGAGGGACCACAGCAGTAACACTTTACGTAGATCAAGCTTTTGTCTTTCCTTCATGAAGTGCTGCCCACTAAACACGAGGACTACATACACAGCACCAAACAAAAATGACTTCCTCCTGAAAGAGACAAAACATAACATCAAACAAAAATTATTCTTAAACTCGACTTACTCCAAGTAACTTACTAGCCTGATACAGAATTTCCAATCAAAGACAAGTTCTTACCAGTTGTCCTGCATCCACTCAATGGCAAACCTCTCATCAAAGTGACGCTCGAAATCATACTCAGTCAGCGGCAAATGAAATCCAGTCGCATTCATTTTTGAGTCACGTACAGCTAACTGCGATATGAAAAATGATTTACCAAAAAGTTACTGCCCGTTCTGGTTACCGTCCGCTCAGCAGGGCAGCCTCCAGTTAAATAGTCGCTCACACACCTGTGCACACACCAGTCGTATGCAAATCAGGGTGGAGTTTATAGTGGAGTTAAGGGAGTGTCTTCTCAGAAAAAAACTAGTTATGTATTTCCTGAATGGAATGCAGTTTCGTGAATCGCGATGTAGACAAAAGAGCGGTTTTCATGCTAAAGAGGCTTCAACAGTTGTACACAAATACAGATCAATAGAGGAAGAAGCTAATTGAGAGTGTCTTTCGTTTTTTAAGCCATACCCAGAGCTGTGATAATGACCAATTAGCTACAATTCAGTATGCAAATAATAGCGAAACTATCGCTATAATGAAAGAATATTTTCAGTTTTTCATAACTTTAATTTCTAATTCTTCAATTAATTTTTTTGGAAATATTTTATGAAGGTTACAGAATGTAATAAAAAGAACTGCTGCGTGAAAGCAAGCAGCTGAAACAGAGCACTTCTGTTAAAGATATACCAAAATAAAACAACATTTCGTGGACCACACAGTTGAACTTAATCAGAATTCTGTAATAATGTAGGCCTATGATAGCCTATTTATTATTTTATACATACATATATATATATATATATATATTAGGCCTATAATAGTCTAAATAAATAAATACAGTTATGCTATTATGGCTGTGTTAATTATTTGTGTATTGGATTTATATTATGTCTAATAGTGAAAGTCACTAATCAGTGAATCGACAGGCAAATAAAGAAATAATTAAATTCCTTTTCGCACATATTCTAATGAACTTAAATTATTTTCTTTATTTCCGAATTCCAATACATAATAACGATACATCATTTCAGTTTTCCTTTTCAAGTCCCTGCGCGTGAGGGCGCTGTTGCTACACGGTTACAGCAATCATTAGCCACACAACATTAAAAGAGTAGCCTAATTGGAATCAGATTTACTCAAGGCTTGCTCGGTGGAAGATTAGATTATCAATCTAATTAGAGAAATTACTGAATTGGCTTTAGTTACTAAATATTAGCAGGCTACATCAGTTTAGACTATTCGTCATCCCACTTTTTAATATTATAAACGTTCATAATGAGATTTGTTATGAAGCTTTTCAAAATATTATATTTGCAATACTTGTATGATATACTTGCTCGCTCGGCCGATATCCCCTGCCAATCCTTTAGGTGGCGATAACTGAGTTTCAGTCTGTATAACTCGTTGCACAGAAGAAGTGTGGCAGTTGCAGGAGAGTGATGCTTGCTACATTGTTTCAAACCTTCAGGAAGTCTCAATTTTCACGAGTTTGTTAGTAATTGGCGGCCTTAATTGTGCAAAACCATTGTGTATTTGTGGCTACGATGAGGATTTATCACTGTTTACTCAATGCTGCCAAGTTTAGGAAAGTGTTTGACTTTGGTGAGCGAGAGGTGGCGCATTGGTTCCCTGGACATATGGCTAAAGGTTAGTGACATATGCTAAAAACCACTCAAATGTAGTGTTCTTTGAGTGAGTTTTTAATCATTCAACATTCTTTTGTTGTTCATCTAGTTTGGACCAATATAAACACAGGCTGTAGCTGTCTAACCCCTGGTTTCACAGACAAGGTTTAAGCTTCGTCCTAGACTAAAATGTAAATCTGAGCTGTTTCTGTACTGAATAAACGAGCTTGAAACATGACAGTCCCTTGTTGCATGCCATTAAGGCTGTATTCTAAGGCATGTTTATAAAAATTATTTAAACGTCCTTATTCAACAATGGCCTGATCCTGGTTTAGGCTAAGCCCTGTCTATGAAACAGGCCCTATATCTATTCTCTTAATATGTAATTCTGTCCTACAGAAATCTAAATACTCACCATTGTTCACTTTTTTTTTTAGGACTCAAGCAGATGAGAGCCAGTCTAAGGAAGGTTGATTGTATTATAGAGATCCATGATGCTAGAATATCCTTTTTATTGCAGAGAATGGACATTTTGAATGATTAAACCAGTTTTTTTTCTGAGACCTTCTTTAACTAGCCAACATACCCTTTTCTGGAAGAAATCCTTCGTTTCAAGAGAGTCTTGATGTACGGCCACACATACTGATACTGAACAAGATGGATCTAGCAGACACGTCAAAAAAACAGGTTTTATGATCTTATGCTTTTCATTATTGCTTTAAACTGTCTTTACACACGTACTTAAATAATGTGCTAGTAAAAACAGGATTTAACAAGGTTTTTTCTTTTCTTTTCTTTTTTCACCAGAGTATTCTGAAACAACTCGACAGAGAAGGTGTGAAGAATGTTTTATTTACAGACTGTTTAAGACAACGAGACGAGAATGTAAAAAAGGTGAGCAGTGTCAGACGTTACATCAGATATTTCTAAATAAAAGCTACTTTTCTAAATAAAAGACTGGAAGACCTAGCACATTCAAATGTTAAACATTCTTTCTTTCAATGTCTGCTGTTTCAGATTGTTCCTCTTGTGACAGAGTTGATAGAAAGTGGGTCACGTTTTCACAGAGAAGAGGTCAGGTTCAATTATTTCAGTAGCTTGCATTTTTCTATGAGGTTTTCTGACTTTCTTATTCTTCCGTGTAGGATAGAAGTTACTGCCTGATGGTCATTGGTGTGCCAAACGTGGGTAAATCATCACTGATTAATGCTGTAAGGAGATCGTTTTTAAAAAAAGGTATATATTTTGTGCAGGTATTTCTTTACTTTTGCTTCTTGCGGTCAGTTGATTTAAGAAAGAAACATAATGCCTAATCGGTAGGTATTTGTTTTGCTATCAGGTAAAGCTTCAAAAGTAGGAGGTGAACCAGGAATTACAAGAGCTGTCCTGACAAAAATTCAGGTATTATTTCTAATCATTTCATTGATTCTTTCGGATAGATGGGTTCAAACATAGCTTTTATTATGATTATTTATTTTTAACTAGGTTTGTGAGAGACCCATAATTCATTTACTGGACACCCCAGGAGTCTTGCCACCTAGAATAGAGAACATAGAGACAGGAATGAAACTTGCTTTATGTGGTAAGTCTACAATTCTCTGGGAAATAATCTTAATGCAGTGTTGCTTGCTTTTATTGTAAGGTGATGCAGGTGTCTCCTTGACAAACAGGTACCATTTTGGACCATTTAGTTGGTGAGGATGTCATTGCAGATTATCTGCTTTTTTCACTGAACAGACTGGAGAGATTTAGGTAGGTTTAGACATTTTTGTTGCAAAAATCTACAAGCAATAAGTAGTGATTTGTTGTGTGTTTTATAAAGTTGTATATACAGGGAATTGATCAATAATGGGTGTACAATTATTTAATGTAGCTACGTTGAAAAGTACAGTCTTGAAGAGCCTTGCGACGATATTCAGCATGTTCTGAAGTGTATAGCAGTGAAGCTTGGCAAGACAAGGCGAGTGAAGGCCATCACTGGAGTTGGTGAGTTCATTCAAGCAACTTGGTTTTCATTTTAGTGATTTCAAATTATTAACATTTACTTTTCATGACACACAACTCATTAAATGTATTTAACCAATTGTTCAGGCAACATCACTGTCAAGTTACCAGACTACAGTGCAGCAGCCTACGATTTCATCAGAGCTTTTCGCAATGGACAACTTGGGAAAGTTATGCTTGATTAATCGTGTTTTAAAAAGCTGATGCAGAGAAAGCTTGACCTTACTCGATGTACTGTATGTTCAAGACTGGACACTGAGGAGCACAAAAGGAGCACTTATTACTTTTTAATGTTTTAATTAAAAGGTAGTGACCCTGGTGTTTGGTGCATGTCTTATTTTTATTGTGTACTTATTAGAAAAGGTGCATTGAATGTATTTTTTACTGGAATTTAAGGTACAATAAATTATTGATTTCGATTTAAACAGCATTGATATATTGTAAATGAAAACCAAATATTTCAACCCAACATGCAAATGGCAGCACAAAACAATTTGGTTATCTACTTTCATAAAACTACTTAATCTGTTTGCTTTTTCCTAAATTAATGCATTAGTTTTTATAAAATATTTGGCATGTAATTGCTTTGAGGTTTAAAATTCAACTTTCAAAGACAGATGGTGTACTGCTTTATATATTGCATATAAAACATCTTTATTTTTTTTTAAACACCTGTGCCCTTTATACATACTGCATTCACATTTATTTGTGGGTTATCAAAAATTTCTACTGGACATACAAAATGGTTTAATTCAAATTATTTATAAATAATTTAAAAAGAGAATATTTTCACACCCGAAGCAATGGGAGGACAGGTACTGCTAGAAATACTGTTCTAAATTCTTATTCTAAACGTGTTACAGCATACCTCTTCAATCTACAAACAATTATTAGTTAAGTGAACATGAATATTAAACCGACAAAGGTTAATATAAAAAGGTTCACGTAAATCTTAAGAACAGTGGAGTTTTACCAACAGTGCAGCAGCACGACAATAACACCGTATTTTTGCTGTCCAGTACATGATGTAACCACCATAATTTAAGTTGTATAGATACTAATGCTTCTGTTGAAGCAAACTAACCTTTCGGAACCTATATGTCTACTAAACTAAATAGTTATTAAATCTTTCTTTCATCTTCGTATCTGCTTTGTTGTGCCATTAAGTACACATTATTAAACATCGGTGTTGCACAGTAACATACATAAGCAGCTTATTAAGCTGTGCTGAACTGTCATAAACTGCCTCAAGGGGCAAAGTACATCACAAAGTTTATTGGTAAGAGCAAAGCAGAAAATCTATTGGCAGTGGAGTCGTGCACTATTGCGTTTGATGTCCTGGCGAGGTAGAGCTCCCAGTCTGTTCTGTTGCTGTAGTAATCATTTCCATGTTCCGAGCTGTCATCCGGTCGACGCTGGGCCGATGCATACCATCCTCCGGCTCCCAGTGCCACCGCAGCCCCGGCCGCTGCTGCCCCTGCAACCCTCACAGCGGGGGAGCCTCGGGTGCGGGACGTCCGGCCTCCTCGGGCACTGCCCCGCGCTGAACCCCTGGCTCCTCCCCTGCCACCTTTGGATATCACCTGATCGCACAGGAATGCTGAAAGCAGGAGAAATATCCAGCAGGTGGCAACAGCCCTGTTCATTCTGGATCACCCTGAGAATGGAAGGAAAGCATGGAGATGAAAAAAAGAAACCTTTTGAATATATGTAAAAGTTCTGCTAAACATCTTTTGTATCTGCTTATTTGAACCAATATTACAGTGGCTCCTAATTGTGTTTGAACAATTTAAGGTGTTTTACATCACGCCTAAAAACTACAAAATGGGGCTCAAATGGGCCAGATTTTTTTTTAAACAACCAAAACGTTTTTTAAATCCTTATCCAATAACCAAAAAAGAAATAAATCATAGGGCATTTCATGTTTTGGTCAGTCAGGGGCAGAAAAAAGAGAAAAAAGGTTCAGAACCACTGCATTAGATAAAATATTACATGAAAAGTATTTATAGACTTTGTTGTTTGTCATACTTTGTGGAAATAGTGCATAGTTCATGTGATTACACCTCTAAACCCGAGAGGAATGTTACTGTGTAAAGAATGCCACTTATAATGTTTTGCATGCCATTTTAAATTAATTTATTTATTCATTTAATTATATCGAATTATTTTTGCCTTGTTTTCCCTTAGTAGTGTTTTGTATGGATATCTTGATTTTTATTTTCATTGTCAGAGCATTTATTATGGTAAAAAATAAAAAAACAACAACAACAACATAAAATAATATGTCTATATTTAAAAAATAATCAACTTTTTTTCATATAAATAACTTTTTATTTATAGATCACACTTGGATTGATTTTTTTTTCTCCAGTATGAGAACATCCATTGACGAATCGACAGTAAATACAAGTTAAGCTACTTAAGTATCAGATTGCAAAGTAGCATATAAGATAAGTGTTTAACAAATACTCGTATTTAGGTTCAGGTGTGTTCAGGTTCAAAAAATATGCTCAAAGATTAGCCTACTGTGAGTCTCCATTATGTGTAAATAGCCTATAATACAAACAGACACCAAAGAAAAATATACTGATGATAGCTGATGAGCTTATATTTTTAATAAATAGATTAAACTGATTTCGTTTTAATCAAGCTTTAAATTGTGCTATTTACTACCGTGCGTTTAGCTAAGCGATGGAATGATAAATCAGGCTATTTTCCAACTAGGTCACTAGAAATACAGCCATTTACGGCTCACAATATCTGCCAGAGAGGTCAGAAGACTGTATTTTCTTAATCTTGTGTTATTCTTAATATACAAGAGACGCTAAATACAACATATTAGGAGAAAAATACGTTATTATATATGCCTGGTCGTACATTCAAAATGGTCACACTATCAATAATTCATTTTGGTTTTTCAGAACCATTAGAAATTCAACTCATTATTTTCATTTACAGCATCTAGGACAATAGACACAGATATGTCTAATACTATGACGGTATTCGCGCGACGTCGACCGATGTTCGCATAGATACAAGGCGTTTCTGTGGAGTCTCGCGACTGTCCTTGTAGTAGTATGTGTGTTATAGGCTTTATGGATGCTACACCTCTGCAACAACCCGTCATTATGCATGTTCAGATATTTTTATCTTTAGCCATTTCGAGGTACTTACCTCCGATAGTGCCCGTGTCCGCAGAATATCCCACGATATCTCACTATCATGTGTGAGATCAAATAAAATGCAGGCGTTATGTAAGGCTGCACTGCTCGCAGTGTGTGCTGCTGATGGAGATTAATTAAAACATGGCAGGTGTAGTCATCAGGTTTGCTGCTGTAGTTAAAAAAAAGAAAAAAAGTTGCCTGTGTGCAATGTTAAGAAAATGCTTTTCAAAATGATGAACTAATTTGTAAATGCTTGAAGTCACGCAATCTGGAAATCCAGTCTATGGACATGAGCATATTTACGAACTGTGGCGATGAATTGAATATTTATTCATGTATGGGTGGGCTATGTCGGACAATACTCAGGAACGTGTCGCAGACCAGGTAGTCTTGAACACAAGTACAGGTCTAGTTATCTGAGAGTTTTATAGGCTACTTCCTAATGCATCTTTTGAGTTTGTCTTATAGCCTATATGTTCAGGTGATTCTGCTTGCTTGAAATGTCCATTCATCTGTCTGTAAATGTATTGCTGATCAACATGGATGATGATGAGAGCACGAACAGAAAAATGGATGGTACAGTTGGTTCCAGACTCAGCAATGAAACTAATGAAGCCATGTTGTAGTTAATATAAAGCAATAAAGTCACAAAAACATCAAAACACAAAAAGTGCTTCAATTAAGTACCATATTGCTTTTATTGTTACGGAATACAAAGATGAAGTTCTGCTGGTGAGACATTTAATTTGCTTTAACAACTGAACAAACCATATTCTACTTCCAAAAATACAGTTTAATCTGTCTTTTTTGTTATTTTCTTATAACCAGTTCAGTTATGCTGTAGTAAATCCAGTCCTAATTTTCTCATTAAGTGTGAAAGTGATCAGAAATTATATTATTCATAAATATATATATATATAATATAGCTATATATTTGAAAGGTACTGATAGTAAGGACCGAAATACTTAGCTCACCTGCTTCATATAATATCATACTTTTACACTTTATTAAAATTATTATTCAATATTAATATACACTACTATTTTAAAAGTTTGGGGTCATATAAGAAATGGATGCTTTCATTTAGATATGATGTCAGAAGTGAGAGTAAAGACATGTAATGTTACAAAAGATTTCTGTTTTTGAATAAATGCTGTTGGTCTGACCCTTCAAGTCATGAATGAATCCTCACAACATTAAACAGCACAACCATTTATAAGAAACACTTTTTGAGCACCAAATCACATATTAAAATGATTTCTGAAAACCCCAAACTTAAAAAAAATAGTCGATTGTGAATAGTATTTTACTTTTAAAAGCATTTGCACATATGATTTGATACCCTCCATCTAACTATCATGCTTTTACCAGCAGGTAGCGCCACAGGTACTATATTCTCTTACCTCTATCACAGTGCTTCCACAGATTCAAACATTAGGTTTTTCATTTAATGGATATTTCCACATAGAATAATGCACAACAGAAACATAGTCATAATCTTTATGCTTTGCTGATTGGAAAATAAAAACCAAAGAGTTAACTATTATAAAATATCCCACAATCTTTAAATTATAAAAAGTTCTTAAATCTAATGCGCAAATTACTAGCGAGGTGTTAGAAATTAAAGGAAGACTTCCCAGTTCAATACAAGGACAAAAAATACTATTACTAAAAATCCCCTATTTTTAATCTTTACTTGGCTGTTGAATTTATACTCAAGAGTATTTAAAATGTCTGTTTGGGGTCCTTTAGTCGACTGCACCGGTGGTGCGAGAACAACAGCCCGGGCGGCGCAACAACCCCTTTTTTCTCTTCTGGGTCGATCCTGAGCTGTGCTGGGATGTTGTTGTGTTCTGGCGCGTAAGCTTTGCCGCTATTCCCTTAGTTTCTTTGATCTGTATCTCTAGATGTTTCTGAATGGCAATTCCGAGTTCCTCAGGATCGACCGAGGCTCCATACACCTCCCAGGTCATGCCCTCCGCATCCCATTTCACCTCCCTCACAGGAGACTTTTGACTTTTTGGCGGCGGTTTGCCACTCACATTCATCTTTTCCTTAACCAGGCACACTTCTGGGAACACATGCTGGGGCTGATCCTCAGAGCCCTGACCTACTTGCACTCCTACATCTCTCAGTTTCTTTTCTGTGGTCATGGTCCCCGCTTCCCTCTTGAACGTTTCATCCACCCACTGTTGGGCCCTAACTGGACGCAACGGAGCAGGCCAAGAACAGTCCGGATTGCAGCAGCGGAGGAGTCGCTTACCGTCCAATCCGGTCTCGCTGACGGAAGAAATGAGCCGAGGGAGAGCGAGCAGGTTGCCTGCTGATATTTGGCCCTTGTAGTTTTCTTCCATTCCTATCAAGTGTGGAAGCAGCTGGGCCGGGGCAGGGATTGGTTGCGGGTGGCAATATGCCGCAAACGTGTCCTCAACGGCTCCATGGTGGAAGTGTGAGTTACAACAAACAGCTTCTTCGAATTTGGGGCATGTGGATTCTGGAATGACTTCACAGATCTGAATGAAGCCATGTTTGGCTGGTTGAGTTGGGCTGCCCGATCCGCTACTTCCTGCTCTGGTGGACGTGGTCATCGTATTGTTCTGCTGAAGCGGCATGGCCTGTTTACACACTAAAGACGGAAACGACTGCGCACTAACATCCTGGTTTCGTCCTTGGCAAAAAGACACAGCCTTTTCACAGTAGAGAGGAGAAGCTGCTGCCTCTTTAAAAATCTGCAAGCTGTCTGAGTGGCTTCTTTGTATTGATAAGAGACTGTGGTCTTGTAGGACCTTACAAGGAGATAAGACATGTTCCTTGTGTACTGTCAGCGAACCCCTACATGTGTGCTTATTCTGATGGATTACTGGCTGTGAACACACACCACCAGACAAGTGGGCCTCAGAAATACTGTGACCACTTGTAGGGTGTTGATCATTCTGGTTACTGTCTTTGAGGTCCTTTGGGATAAATGATGCTTCATTTGAGCTCTTCAGGGGTACATCTTCAGACTTCACCTCTGCTGAACTGTACTCATTTGTGACAGCGTCTGAGGGGGTTGTGCCCTCTGGTGGGAGTGACACAGTGTGCCCAGCCTCCGCCATTAGATATCTGCTGGAACTGAATAGGGAAAAAGTGTAAGTTAAACTTTTGTTGGTCCCCTTAAGAAATTCTGTTGACTGTAAGAATGACGTCAACTAATTCTTATTTGTGTTGGTATACTGTTAGTTTAGGGTTTGTAGAATTTTAAATGTCAGTAGAATGTCATAAAAGTACAGTAAAAACTATATGTCACTTGTAATTTGTACTACAAATAAAATCTGTTCTTTTGAACTTTCTAAAAATAAATGTATCACAGTTTCCACAAAAAAAAAAGCAACTGTTGTTTTGAACACTAATAATTATAGCCTTTATTGAGAAGCAATTTAACATATTCGAATGATTTCAAAAGAATCATGTGACGCTGAAGACTGGCGTAATGATTATTGGTAATTCATCACAATAATAAAATACATTTTAAAACATATTAAAATAGAATAAAATATATTTCAATTGTTTGTGTTTTATTAAATAATTATAGACATTTTCCTCAAATAAATACAGTCTTGTGAACATTAAGACTTTTCTTTTTTAATAAACATAAAATATCACAGCCCCTAAATGTTTAATCTTTGGTCGAGCTGGACCAATAATGTGAGTTCATGGCAAAACTACCTATTCGTCTTAACTTTTTGCATGATGAGGGGCGGGGCGGGTAGAAATGTCTGCTATAACCAGCTATATATACCAGCAAGGGTTTCAATCCCACAAGAGTTAATCTCTCTCTCTACAATCCCTATATACATCCATTACAATATGTTGTGGTTATTCTAAAAGACAACAGCATAAAAAATGTGAGAAACCTTTTGGTACAGCTTTCTTAAAGTGGGTCAAATGCTGTTTTTTCACATTATTCCAGCCTTTGCTTTGGTTTAAGATGATATATTGTTAACAGGTAAGAAAGTAATCTACACGAGTAAAACAAAATCTACATCAAACATAGGAAATGACATTAATACATGTTCAGTAATAGAAATTCTATTCAAATCTTTGTTTATGGTTACAATCTCTTTCGTTAATCGTATGAAGTTCTATGTCACACATGAAAGGAATGTGCTACTTAGACACAGTGGGATGAAACAGCCTCTCATTATTAATTCATTAAAGGCCCGAGTGTGTCTCTCTTCCGTTAAATCAAAACATACCTGTGAAGGTGAGAACTCCATCCTGTACATCTAAACCTGTCCACAGACACAACAAAAATAATGGCAGACAATTTTTCAAAAGAAATGCTTACCTTGTGTCCCAGTCACAGATGAAGCTCTCTTTGCTGTCCTCTCTGCCCGGTCTTTACCCGTCAACTCTCTCTTCAGTGATCTCTGCGGTCATCCCAGAGTCCTAAGAGTGCAGCGTCAGTCCAGGTCCTTATAAAGGCAGGATCCGTCGGCACAGATCTCTCCGTCACACGTCACCCATCCTGGCCCTTGTCCTCTCCTTCAGCATCCCCACTCCAGCAGTGAAAAAGATGGAGGGAGCTTCGGGATTATACTCGTCTTTCATCTGATTACAAACCAGCCTCAGTTACATCTTCAAATCCCCAGGCAGGAGGGCGTGTGTGTACGAGAGAGAGAAAATGAAGAAGGAATGTGTGTGCCTGTGTTTGTGTGGGTGTTGTGGGGAAAGACTACATGTGTGATGTGGTGGAGGGCTGAAGGAGATTGGATACTGAGAGGAGGAGGAGAATATGGAGATGAGGAGGTGCAGCGGTGGTTAAGCGGCTGGCGTTGATGCCTCTTCATGCATCTGGGAGAAAACAAAGGGAAAACACTTGAATGAATGTGAAGGAAATCAATGGAGGGGCAGCCAAATTAACTCTCCCTCCTTCACACGCTCCCTTGAAATACCTTAAAATGTCCTCACTGTCTGTTGTGAATAACCATACACACACACACACAAACAGTGGAAATGTGTTTCTGTCTTTCACCTCTTTCTTTATAAATCAGTGCCACTCCCTCTCTAGGTCTCTCTGGCTTAACCATCATTCTCCCCCTGTTGCTATGGAAACAACATTTCACAATGGGGCTGAGATGACTCTTCTTTTATTGTGATACCATGATATTACGTATTGTCTCTCTATATGTACATCAGCATGAGATCACAACAGTGAAGTGTGAATGAACGCTGGTGCCTTTGAGAGTCATTTGTGCAGTGGGAGACTAAGACTCAACATCTGGACAAGAATGTGGCCATAAGCACACAGATTAAATACAGAAATGGGCCGAGAGAAAGAACAAGTCACAAAGCAGCGGACACAAATCATCAGTCTTGTCCGAGGATTGATGTTTCCTTTTGTCAGAGGGTTAAAGATGGATGTGGTTCCAATTTATGTGTCCATTTGTCAACATGAAATTGGGCTTTGCTTGCGCTGCTGACACAATTTTGAAGGTTTATTGACAACTCACATTCTAGAACAACATCACAATACCATTCTGTGCTGCGGCAAAATGGGCGATCTGACCTTATTAACAGAGAGTTTCAAATTCTGCTCTGAAAGACTTCGCAAAAAGCCGCAACATGCTTAGAGAGTGCATTCAGAGCTACATTGTTGATAAGAAAACACTGCTGGCCCGGCAATGAAGGGCAAAAGATAGGAACAAGGTTAAGCAATGTAGCTGTGTCTAATAAACAAAGAAACTGCTGACAGCCATTCATTGACTCAGTATGAGAAAATGTGCCTTTTTAGAGAAAGTAAAAAAAATAGTCACGTTTATAAAATGGGTTCAACTTTAACACAGGTGTATTAAAAAGGGAGTCGATATACACATCTTTATTATTTTAGCAAATATATTTATGTTTAAATATATATTTTATGCACAAGAAGTCTAGAGCCAAGCCGGAGAAAAGCATTAAAGCCCACTTGACCCATAATTTGCACAATCAAATGTTCCATTGTTGAGCTTTGTACTTACAGTAAGGGCACCCACACGATTATATGTAAATGAGCAGAAAGTGCGTAGCACTTGCATGCATTTTTTAGTATCAACATAATCAGAAACAACAAATATCATTTATATTGAATCTTTTAAGAATCTTTTTTTTAGAGCACCAAAGTTATTTCAATCAGGCCCAGTGATAAAACACAACTAAATATGGACTTTCACTTAATTTTCTTTTTTTGAGAAATAATCATTTACACTGATCAATGATCATTTTGTACTGACCTGGCATAGCTGAGTGTGCTTTGGTGGTCCTGGATGAGTTTTTTGTGCCTGTCTCAGGTGTCCTTTTATGGGACTCTGAACTTTCTCATATGAAAAATAGTCCTTCAACCATGAGTCATGGCTGTTCCAAAGGGCACTGTTGTTCCCTGTCTCTTCCCCTGAGCACTACTGTTCACACACCTACCTGAACTCCAGTCACACCCACACCAGCATATTTACATTCTCACCTTTGGATGTCAAAGTGTCAATACCGTCCGTCCCTTAGGTCAACTGAGTCAGTGCCAATTCTCCCTAATGATTCAATTTCAGAAACATAGACGTGCGCTTCTAGTTTCTGGTTTTATGAAGTCAAGCTAATCTAAATTTATTAGTTCGCCATTTAAACTTATTTTATTTATTTTTTTGCAATAGCTAAACTGTAGTTTATTCAATCAGATACTGTATGTGTATTATTTGGACTGCAGTACATATATAAAGAAGTCAGATGCCATTGTACATAACTGTCAGTTTGCAGGAGATTGTGAAAGCCATAAATCAGTATTTTTTTAATATACCCAGTAGAGATTAAATGCGCAGATTCAATGGACTGATCAATAACCACAGATCAAAGTGTCATCTTTTGTTTATCTCTCTATTTTTGCTTTCTTGTTTAGGTTGGTAACACTGAAGGATCAGCAGATTAACCTCTGCATCATCTGTAATCTGTCAAATTGATGCATGTTCCACAACAGCAAGCATTGATTAAATTGTAGATTAAAGACATAGGATGATCTTTCTGAGAGATTCTGACATTATAATATTTGCAGCGTTCCTGGACTGAGCTGTGCAGTGTTCATTTGGACCTGTTCTGTGTAGTTTTGGGTGTTTGTAATGCTTCAGAAACGACAGATTATAAAAGTGACATGAGTGTCACAGCTGCGGTTCTCTAATGAACCTCAAGGACAGGAAAACCAGCCCAGCTACCTTCTTTCACTGAATATAAATCAGCATGTTCATATCTCACTTTGAGGTTTAGAATCAATATTTGGTCTCTATTTGAATTACCTGGTAATTCCTGTTAAGCAGTACCAAGTACCAGCTCTGTAAATGTTCAAACAAGAATATACCTGTGTTGCAACTTAGGCTGAAGTATGTCTATAAAAGGTTTATTACTGTGGGATTGCAGTGTAACTTTTTTTTATATATAACAAACTGTTTGAGGTTTTAATATTATAATTTTTTTAATAAAAAATGTGTATATTTTAAAAAAGACACAAACCAAGGTGCAGTCGCAAAGTAATGTTGTGGCCATGATGGCATTCTCAATTGTCATCAGCATAGTGATGTATAAACAAACAACCAAGTCTGTCACGAAATGCCTTGAGACTGGGTTGGAGATCGTGCTAAATGATACGTAACAAGTGAAATTTGTGTCCATGAACACAAATCAATAGATAAAAATTGAATGACTAATGTCTCAATATCATAAACTTTAACTGTTAATAGATCAACACAGTCTCATGACCGGTTTGTACGTATTCATGTATGAATTCCGGTGAGATAATAGATACATCCAGAAATGTTGGATAATATTTTGTTATTTTCCTCTATGACTGGATTTCAGTGTTCATCTGGCTACGGTAAATGTAACTGCACAGTCATCATTTTTTCACCTCGTTTTAAATCTGTACATGAGTATCTTTTTTATGCTGAGCATCTTATTTTGAAGTACGCTGGTAACCAAACAGTTGCAAAAAAATATCCAAAAAATATTTTTTCCATACTATGGTGAGGCTGTTTATTGCTGTGACGTAGGAGGTGAAGGTCCGCTCAGTGGATGATGAAGGGACACACTGATTAGGCTCAGCTGGGTGCTGTGGCTTGTGTAATGTGGACAGATGAGAGTGGATGAACTCTGGGCATGTGGCCTGTAGTACCAATCTCCTGCGGAGACTACCCATATGTTTCACTCGGTACAGCTTCTGCAAAAACATGCCCACCGTTTGTTAAATGCAAACAGGTACACAGAAAAACATTTGTCAAATGAGAGAAAGAAACAGCAGTCTGAATATTAACACACAGTTTATACATCAGGCAAAGCTCTTAAACAAATGGGGGAAAATAGAAACACTGTTACTGGTACTCTGACTTCATTAAACAAGTTAATTAAAATATTACGCTACCGTGAATGGCAAATAATCAGATTGTAGATAGCAAATGGCAAGAAATAAGACAGTGAAGAAGTGATAATTACTGAACTCTCTTCTTTATTAAGGTAATGAAGGTTTGCTCCCTAGGGGCAGTGAGCTGTGCTGCAAACAAGTGTTAATGCACACTATTTTCAGTCACAGCCTGCCTTTTGGACAAAGTATTGTTTCTGTTGTCTCCACCTAGTGGTCATGTAGAAGTATTCGGTTTAAAATGACTAAAAAGAAAGTAGTGAGAGCAAGAATGGAGAGTGACGGCATTTTTGTTTTTAAGCTGTCTACATCATCCATGCATAACTCTCGCTCATGCTCGTTCATGCTATTCCATGCTTATTATGCTCAATAAGGCTGAATCATGTATCATGTTTCAAAAAAGTAATCTTGTTAATAAATATTGATCATTTATGCTGATTTGCCTTTTTTGACATCAAACTATATGCGTGTATGCATATTTCACTTATTCAGCGAGGCTGTTAAATTAATAAAAAGTATAATAGTAAAGACATATTTTTAATTCATCGGTTTTTCTCCAGCACTGATAATAAATCAGCACATTAGAATGATTTCTGAAGGGAGTGGCTTAATGGATGATGAAAATTCAGCTTTGCCTTTACTTGAATAAATTATTAAGTGTATTAAAATAGAAAACCGATATTTTAAGTTGAAACAATATTGCACAATGTTTTTACCCCCCAGCTTGAACATCACAGTATAAAAAAAACAACAACAAAAAACACATGCAATCTCACTTTATTTTCACTTTATTGCCAGAAACAAGCTGTTCTGGTAAACCGTACACTTTACACTCAAAAATAGTCTATTTATGTCAAAATGTAATCAACACACATTAGCGCAGCTATAGAGGACGGATAGAGATTGTGCTATTTGTCAAGCTGTGAAGAGCCTGGTGATCTTCGGAGCTGCATGAAGCCTTCTAATTGGCTGTGTCCGAGCCACCACACACATACAGCTTGTTAAATCTGAAAAGTCTGTCGTTGCCCTCAGGCCATCTGTCTCTGGAAATATACAAGCCACACACTCACAGACATGGTTCAAAACATTACTTCTGCTGACACAGTAGTCACTAAAATTGCTCTGTTTTGTTGATTGCCGGCGGTCTGACCTTGATAGAAACTGAGCAAACAATTTTTAAGCCAGGGATATACAAAGATGCAAACACAACAACAGCATTTACACAACACTGCGAGACTTATCAGTGATGATTGCTATCTTTATTTAGACTAAGGAAGCTCAAGAACTCTTGATATGTTTCTGGCTATTGCTTTCGTGATATGGAGATTCAGTTTTGTGCTCATGGCTAGCTAGAAATAAATGATCAACATGATCAAAGAATCTGCATTAAAAAGCCCTACACCAGAAAACTAAAGTAGTAAGGCCAGCTATGATAGGAAAATAGACAACCCAAGACATACTCTTTCCTAACAATATATATTTGACATTCAACATTATTTAACTTTAAGATGAAATATCACTTCAGCAGTGTTCATGTACTCTGACAAAACAAACCACAAGACAAATACAACACTACTCATATTAAGAGCAGTGCAGTATATCGGTATGCAACATAAAAATTAAATCCTTGTTATTAATTCAGTTCCATGAATAGACAGCAAGCTCATAGATAGACTGGCTAGATCTAGTGCTCTTATAACGGAAGTCCATGGAGAATATAATTGCATGTTTGTATGCAGATTTTTACTAAGTTATTTTCCACTGAACACCTCTTTTTTGGAGGGCAGCAGGTTCATTACTGATGCCTGATGGATAGTCTGTCTCCTGAATTTTCCTGTTTCTGGGACAGCTGACAACAACTGACATCTATTATGGACAAACTGACTTCCTCCTACTTTAGATGATGAAGTCGCACCATATGTCTCAAAAGTGAGCGGGATAAATTTGTATTGCTTTGGTCTGACTACATGCCAAGCTAGATGAAGTAACTGTGTGTGTGTGTGTTTCGCTATCCTTATGGAGATGAAATGTCAGAAAATATCCCTACAAGGATATCTGTAAGTGTGTCTGGAAGATGACTATGCAAGTCTAGGCGGTCTCAGAAAGAACAGCTATCACCGTGTCGGCCTGCTTGGCCAGCTTTGTGCTGGTGTGAGCAGAGAGTTTGGACAGGGTGTCCCTCAGGTTTAGAGACGTTATCTGCTCCCTCAACATGCCTGTAGGAGAAAAAAAAAGAAGAGGGTAAAGAGTAATATATAGTAATATACTAAAACTGGGGATTGCAGAATTTTGTCATTTGAATCTTCACTGAGAGTTTGACTAGTTCGTAAATACTTATCTAATACAGGACTATCATAAAACTGAGATCAATCTTTGGGAGTTTGGAAGTGTATCATTTAGTGTTACTAACTAGAGTTGGCAAGGCTGCAGATGAGGCCTAAAGCGCTGAATTTGACCTCCACTGCCACAACAGGGTCATCTAGCATCTTCTGCAAGGTGGGAAGGAGATCTGCATCCCGAAATGATTCTTGGACAGCCTCTGCACAAAACAAACGGATAAACCGAGAGTAGAGATGGTATGTATGTGGGGACCACAAAACATAAAGAGTTCAGTGAGCAAACCACACGCAAAAGACTGTTATCTCATAAATGATAACTTGTATTAAAGGTTAAGTTCACCCAAAAATTTCAATTATGTCATTACTTACTCACCGTCATTTTGTTCCGAACCCATTAAAACCTTTGTTTATCTTCAGAACACAAATTCAGTTATTTTTTTAATATTTCAGAGAGCCATCTGACCCTCCATAGAAAGCAATACAACTCAAATGATCCCAGATTCAGTAAAATCACTGGTGAAAACAGTCCATGTGACATCAGTGGCTCAACTTCAGTTTTGTAATGCTAGGAGAATACTTTTTTGGTTGAGTAAAGGATGCTATTTTTATTTTCTTTGCACAAAAAAGTATTTTCCTAGCGTCACAAAACTGAGGTTGAGCCACTGATGTTACATGGACTGTTTTACCAATGTTTCTGGATCTGGGGTCAAGTCAGTTGTATTGCTTTCTATGGTTCCATCAAAAATATCTTAATATGTGTTCTGAAGATGAATGAAAGTCTTATGGGTTTGGAACGACATGAGGGTGAGTAATTAAAGACAACATATTTTGGTGAACAATTTTGGGTGAACTAACTAACCCTTTCAGACAAAATGAGCTATTGAAAAAAAAAAAACACTTATTGTGTGAAAATAAGAAAGTTATCTTTTTTCATTAGCTGACAAATCTATGTTAGAGTACTTACAAATGAAAGTGTGATTTTGCATTAGCATACATAACAGATTTTTATAGCAGTTTTGTAATCACTTAAAAGATCTTTTCAGTAAAAAAAATTATTTTCCAAGGCCTTTTTAATTCGAAAACAAGGCTATGGGGTATAGCAGGCTAGTAGCAGACCAGCAGCGTTCGCTATGGTGTACTGTAGTGTACCCGAATGTCGATTGTTTAACCGTAAAAAAGTGATAACACATAATATAGATAATGGCGACAGCGTTTACGGTGTAAAGTAAACTCACACAGAAGAAAATGACTGAACCTTGGCAAGAACATGAATGTCTTCACAACATAACATCAAAGACATACCACAGTCAAAGTGACGAAGAAAAAAAGCTGAAACTCGCTTTGAAGGTCATGGAGGTACTAGTGCAATCACTTGCATTTTTTCTAAATAAGAGTGTGAAAAATAAAAACGCCCTTTATTTTTCCTCATAAGGGTAAGAGTATATCATTGGAACTGCAAAGAGTTTTATTTGTGTGCACTCACAACAAAACCTTTTTTTTTTAATAGGCTAAAGAAAACAAACTGGCTTTCTGCAGTCTCGATCTTGAGCAGGAACTAAATATGACATTACTAAAATAATGTTATGTTGGTGAAGTTAATGTAAAAAACATCGGGATTTTTCTCCTCTCATTTCAGAGCTAGCCTGTACCCTCAATATTTTTACCCCACCAACAAAAATAGTTCCACACAAAACCACAAGAAAATTAACTCACAAGTTAAATTAACTGCACATACAGACTGCATGCAAATTTGCATAATTTCTTACTATATGGTAGGCAAAAATGATGAGAAAAGTAGTACTCAATCCCATGAAGGAACAGGAGAGGATGACAGTAAAAGACACTGAAGGTCACATGACAATGACAAAAATCTGTGAATGTGGTATTTCTGTTTTAAATGAAGCTGTGTTTTTGAATGAATAAGTTTAATAAATGACTCAATAACTCACTCACTATAAGAGTAACAATGTATCCTACAAAAAGTACATATATAGTATTGAGACACAGCAAAAGTCTTACCGATGTCTATAGCAGAAGCAATGGCCAAAGCGACTAAAGCCTCATTCTGCATGATAACGTGCTCACTGGTTGCCATTGAGATGAGATGTTGAACTCCATCTGCTTTAATGACAGTATGGATGACTTCCTTTAAAGATAAAAGAGGGAGATAGTTTAGATAAACAGTTTATCTGACCATACTGTTGTAGAAGCATTTAAACACAACTACACATATTGTGTTATTCTGAAACTCACAGGGTTTCGGCTGTGTCTTATGAGGGCTGCTAAAAGACGGTTGGCCTCGCCTCTGACACCAGCGTGATCTTTAGCCTCGCACCACTCCATGACCCGTGCTAACAGAACCTCATCCTTCCCTAAAACTGAAGCTGCTTCCTCTACAGGAAGAGTAAAGCAGAAAAGAAGAGAGAAAATATGCTAAACAAAATAACTGTTGTTACATTAATACGCAAATAAAAAAAAGATACTTTAAGGTTTGTTTACATCTTTATTTAGTTATGCATATAACCTTTGTTAAGGGAAATTATCACTGGAGCACAGACAGTAATTTAGTGTGTCAAAGCCCTCGCAGGCCTTTTGTCTGCACACAAGGGTGTCTAAAATAACACACTTCACTGAAAGGCTGGAAATAAATTACAGCCTCTTGAACAACAGTTTAAAGTTGTAAGGAGAAATGATCATTCTTTAACCATCATAGTCACTTGGCAGGTAATTGTATAGTTTAGCAAAGCTTTTGTCTAAAAATGACAACATGTTGTTTGTCATGTCTTCCTGTTCAACAGCCAAATTAATTAACCACCGCTAGGACTTATCTTTACATTGTATGCATTTAAGAATATCTTTTCTCTAAAGTGACTTTGCATGCAAGTTAACTGTATATGTTTATGCAAACTAGTCTCTTTAATTTGTGACCTAACAAGTCCAATTATCTTGAACCATTACCTTGGCCGTCCACCATCATGCGCAAAGTGCCCAGGAGTTTGAACTGGACAGGGGGCATGTCAGAGCGCAGAAGGGTCCTGATCCTCTCTGTGACTCCATCTTCCAACATACGCACCTTATTGGAAGCTACATCAGGAAAACAGAGAGACCAGGATGACACATCTAACCACAGACAAGCATAAAAGAAATTCAAATCTATAATTCAAATCCATAAGTTGGTTAGCTGGTGAACTAGCATTTTGTTTATTTGAATTTGGTTGACCGAGGAACTCTTGCTGGTTAATTTGGTTAAGAAACCTCCTGGAAACACCTGCACACTTTCATCACATACTGGGGGGGGCTAATATCCAATCCTGTCCCTGCACTAAACTGCTGTTTATGCAGGTCAAAACCCATGTTGTTCTTTACAGGAAACTCAAAAAATGTTTCTTGAAAACTATATGTTTTTGCAAAAGACATGTTGGAGTGAAAAAAAACTTGATTTTTTTTCTACTAAAATTGTTAAAAAGTTATATTTCAAATCAATGAAGACTGTAATAGCTGCTTCGAATTCAACTTATTCAATAAGACACTGCATTTTACAATATACTTAACAGAAAACTGTTATTTGTAATTGTTTGTAATGATATTTCACAATATTACCCCCGCCACCCTTAAAAAAAAAGTGTCAGTGTACTTTAAAAAAGAGATTTTGAAGAGAAATGAACCTGGAATGGCAAGGTTTCTAAGTGCACTGAGGCCAGCATGCTGCACAGATACATCTCCCTCTGCTACATGCTGCTCCAACAGGTCCAGAATACGAGGAACAACTCCTAAATCCAACATCTTCACACAGTTGCTGTCTAAGAAAAAACAAGAGAGAGAAAACTATTTTCTGTCATTTTAAACTCATAAAGTCAGACAAAAACCTTTATCACAGTCCATGTTTATCTCACCATTTCTGGCAAAGTTAGCAATGGCCAGGGCTCCCGACAACTGCAGCTCAGTATTTGATGATTGTAGCCAGGAGAGAACATCCTGATACACCATCCCCGTCCCTTCCCCAAAACACTTCTGCATTGATTCATCTGTAAGGAAAGGTAGACGGTGCTAAAAAATTCAGAGTAACACTATTCTTGCATTGCTTTATTGATATATTTCATTAGGCTCTAGGGTTGATGGTCTGATGGAGTTATAGTGAAATAGTCTGAATTGATCAAATCCATTGTAAAATGATGTTATCCGTGAAGTCTTTCGGAAAAAAAGTACCTCCCAGTAGGAGGGTCACTATGAGGTTTGAGGCCACTTTTATGCTGCAAAGGTCATGTGAGTCAGATCCACCCTGAAGAGTTCGAATCATTTCGGATAGAGCCTCGGGCACGCCTGCTTCCACAAACTGCAGTTTCAGATTATCTGAAATACACGAACACACAGTCACACAGGGATTTGCAAGGACATGCACAAGTACATTTTTAGCTCACTTCTAGACATCATCGGCAAGAGCAGTGACTGAGGCAAGATTTCAACCAAAGTCCATGATACAAATAACCTTGTATGATCCAGGCTCACATATAGATCTGGTTTTAATATTACTGTATGTGGCTCACCACTCTCTCCCAGTGACCCAAGAACCTCTAGTATGAGATGCCGGCGTTCTGCATCTGGCGCCCGCTTCAGCTGATAGGTCAAGACCTCCGCTACACCCACTTCCACCAGGGCCTCTCGTGCTGCATCTGAACACAGTGATAGAAATCACAATCAGTAACTACATATTAGAGATATTATAAGTAAAATGAGAATAACCTCTAAATAAGTGTAGTTGAGAATGACATCATATAGACATATTAACCAATATTGTCTAATTCTGCATGCTCACTTGACCTATTTTTATATTTAAATGACATTTGTCATTGCATTTTTAAATGTAATCTTTATAAAATAAAAAAATAAAATAATAATAATAATAATAAATAAATAAATGGTCATGTACTGTTATTAAATCAATCAAATCGATTGATGTAATATCATTATTAGTGTTGTAAAACAATGAATCACATCCAAAATAAAAGTTTTTGACATAGCATATGTATGTGTAGAGTGTATATTTATGATGCATATACATATACACACAAATAAATTATATATTAAAAAAATATTTACATGTACATACATTTATATTCTTATATTTCATATTATACATAAATATATTTAATTTATAAACATAAACTACTTTTAATATAATAATATATATGCATGCATGTGTTTGTATTTATATATACAAAATAAATATACGCAGTATACACACATGTATTACTTTCAAGTTGAATTAAATTAAGTTTAAAAAGTTAAAATTAAAACAGCACTAATCAATACATGACCATTTATTTATTTACATTATTAGTATCTATTTATTTGTTTAGTAAGCTAATAAATAAAAGTAAGTATGTAAGGTAGGTAGGTATCAACTAGAATTTTAAAACTGGTGTATCGCTACTCAGTGTGAAAATGTCCAGTCAACTAGTGTTTTTATTAAATATCATTTTAAAGCTTCCCTGCGCTCTATTTTTGTCTTACCCACATCAGCAAGGTTGCAGAGTGCCAGCAGGCAGACGTTTACCAGTGGGTCATTCTCAGGATACTGCTGCATTATGGCCACCAGCCTGGGGATTACACCATTCTCCACCAGCTGCGTCTGCTGAACAGCTGAAAGAGAGAGACACAGGGAGGACGGGTGAGTGGGCACACAGACACAGACAGCCAAGAGAGGAATGGGCACTGAGCTATTGAAGATGTGAGAATATAATGGAGAGAGGAGCACAAAAAATGAATAGCAATTTATTTTATTCTGAATGTGTGTAATGAACGCTTAATATGAAAAGGCTGTCAAAAGCTAAGCCTTAACAAAACGAGCAGAATTTCACTTTGTGTTTAAAGCATCTTGTTAGGAACGGCTACTAAGCCATCTTTGTAAAATATAAAATGCAACATTATTTCCTCTTTCAGCACAAATAGGCCAGGAGAATGCAACAGAAGAGAAAGACAATCCAAGGATTTATAAAGACAGGAATTCTTTTAAACAATGTCTTAATACCAAATGCGGACCAGTCAAAATCCTGACATTTGCTATTCAAATGAACTCTGCGGTGAGAAAGAAAACTGTGTTAAAGCAGAAGCAAAGGAGCTGAGCTTAACTGTACGACAAACTGGAGACAAATCAAAACTGCTGGTGAGAAACACGATTGAATAGACTGCAATTATCCCGCTCCAGTGCACTCACCATTTTCGAAGCAGATACGTCCAATTGCTCGGCCTGTGTGCAGGAGCAGGTCCTGGTCTGGGCTGCTCAGTAAAGGCACTAATGTGGTCACCAGGCCTGCTTCAATACAGCACTCTCGAACAGCAGCTGGCACACAAAAACAAACAAAATTATGGTTGCAAAAAGGTATTTCTCTTTTTTTTCTTTTTTTTTACAGTGATGCTACTGAAGAACCATTCTGGGTTCCCAAATAAACCTTTTAGTGAACAGTTTTTAGAAGAACAGTTTTCCTAGTCAACAAATTTTTTTCACCTTATGTGTAATGAAAGTGTTCAATGGATGTTTAGGGTTCTTCACAGAACCACAGATACCAATATGGATCATTTATCAGTCCTATATCAAGTTTTATTGTCAATGTGATGACATTGGGTCATACTTGAATGCACAAATATGCTTAATCAACTACAGAAAATTGTGTGTGTGTTTTTTGTTGTTGTTGTTTTTTACTAAAAATCATAAATGGTATTTTGTATCTCATATAATCAGACTAAATGCTAAGGCTAACTTTTTTTTCATTGGAAATGACACAATAAAAATATTGTGTTCACAAGTAATGTTTCTCTTTGTTTCCCTTCGGGTTACATGCCTAATGTTTATTTGTATGCTTTTATCCAAGTGACTTAGCCAACGATGCCAACAATATTCCCAAAAATGGTCAATAAGCAAAATACTGCGTTATAAATCTCATTTACCTTCTCTGGCCATCTCTGCCACCAGTAAGGTGACCTGAGAGGTGAGGGGACTCTTCTTCCTCAGGACTTGAACAAGTATGGGCAGAACACCACTGGACACTATTTTCTCTGCTGTTCCTTTCTCTGGGGATAGAAATTCATATGATTATTGTCTTTGCATGTGTGTATTTTCATATACTGATGTACTATAAATAAATCCATCTGTTTATCTGGGTAAAAATCCTTACAGGAATTGAAACTTAACGCTTCAACAAAGCTTCCCTGTTTTTCACCGATGTCAAATCATTTTCAGACTGCACTTTCTTCCTGATAGCTCATCCTGTTGCTTTACTTTTCCTTTTATCTCCTCCCTCAGGTTTTACTCCGTGCACTTCAGAGATGCTTTGACATGAGGCCTCGCAGTAATCCGTTCAAATTTAGTGAAAGTGTAAGATGAGGATCTGCTTCGAACACAGCGTTACTAGCAGGAGGAAATTTGTTATTTAAGCATGTTCTCCTCAAGAAAAATATCCACAAGGGCCACGGTGGCAGGTCAAGCTGTCAGAGGAAGCCTAGCTGCCATGGTAACATCTACTTTGTGTTTTTTTGCGAGGGCTGCATTTCCATTTTTAGATGCACTTGCGATCCGAAAACGCAAAGAATGTGCCAAGAAGGACAGCTGGTGCAAACTAATTTGCGAGAACGAGAAGAAGATGGGGAGTGAAATGGAGTAAAGGAGAGAAAGATTAATGAGATTAACCCCTTCTCTCCTTCGCCTTCCCTCTCATCCTCTCTCAAATGTAAATGCGGATTACTCTCCTCCCTACTTGTGCCCCAAATCTGCTAGCAGGAAGATAAGCTGACCCTCTGCTGCCCCCTACATTGGATTGTCTTCTCACACACACTCATAGAGTACTTCAAGTAGGCAGAGGCAAATAGCAGCTCACAGCAGGGTAAGTGCGATGCTAAATGGTGCCCTCACTTAGTAGGGCTTCTGGCAACAACAGATGTCAATTTGACAGTTTCTTATAAAGGTCACGGCAACAGGACAGCATGTTGCAATAAACAAACGTATAGATAGGAATGAACAACAGGTTTTTGGAATGACAGGTTGACAGATATGTAATTAGACGGAGGGGTAGTTAATTGGTGTAACTCACTCTTCTCTAATAGAAGGTTGAGTAGAACATCCAGATGAGGCTTCAGCTCCTCCTCCACCAGCTCTGTGCTGACACTGATGGCTTTCAGGGCCTCACTGAGAGATTCTGAAACAAAATCATGAGCATCGTTACATCACCATCCGCCGCACAGCATTTAAAACTAATAAGACATTTTCATGATGATTCATCACCATCTCAGTTATACTTGGATACGGTTGAGTTTATCCATGCATTCAGTGAATTGCCCATGCAAATTAGCAGATTATAATATCAATAAGTAAACTGAATGTCTGCATTATGATATCATGGATTTTTTCAATTATTATCAGGCTGATATTGGATATTTGCGCATGCTTTTATTTTAGATTACAAATTGTAATTAGAAGCATTTAATGCAACTGATTCCAAATGGACATTAAATGGAAACTGCAATCATGTGTCATCCCTATTCTGACACGGCTTCTTGAACAAGATAAATGTAGGATGGGACTTGATGTGGTCCACTGGGAAATGACTGGATGGTTGTTGTTTGCTAATTACTGCTATTTCCTGAGTGACAGGTTGCTGGAGAGGAGGAATTATTGCCCTGTCTTCGCACTGATGCACACGTTATTAGAGAAGAGATGTCAAAAAAATTTATAGTATATACAGTACTACACAGTATTACAGGTCATACACTATCTGCAGTATTCCCCTTTGCACACTATAGCGGTCATTCCTTGGGCACAGGAAGCAAACAGTGCCAGAATAAGAGAGAGACGATTCAGTATCTCTTCTGTAAGTAATCACCCCAATAATCCCTGGTAAGCAGAGTGAAAATAGACATAGAGGAGGGCTATCATACCTTTTCCTTCCCCATACTCTCTGCGATCCACAATAGATGTGTCCTGCAATATATTCCCTCTCCATTATAGTTGTAAAGGGCAGGCTGGAAAGCAGCAGTGCGTATGAGAGCTGGGCGGGGTTGAGGGTACCCTGGGGCTCTCATTAACTCTGGGTGTCTGGCTCCCAGCGTGCCCTTATTTAAACACCTACACGCCGAGGATACACCTCTTAAACAATGAGGTCCAGCGCACCTGGAGGGTGACTGCTCCGAACCTAAGAAAGTGTGACCTTTAGATGCAGATGGCGATTCTGTTCAAAGTTACACCTTGTGTCACAGTTAACAACATGCAGTAGAAGCTCAAAGAGGATTTGCAAAGGAGAGATTTGAATCACTTACCTATGTCCGCCATGACCACAGGTCCTCTGAGTCTCTGCGCGTGTCTCGGCGGTGTGTGGTTAGAGAGGCAGCCCTCCACGAGGCGGGATGGACGGCTCCAGCCTGAGATCGCCTGAAGTCAGTGAAGCAGCCGTGCCTCTCCTCTCCTATGTTCAGCTCCTCACCCTTCCCGTTTGTGCTGATCACACACGCGTATTCCTCCCGGTCCCTCGCTGTCATTCACTCCCTCACTTTCACTCTGCGCCTCTCAGTGATGCTGCATCCACTTTGGCTAATTCACATGCCCTATTATTTCTTTGTGTGTGTGTGTGTGTGTGTCTATCTCTCTCTCTCTCGCCAATGCAATCCTCCCCACCCTGGTCCTCGGCTGTCTGGCAGTATTCTAGCTGCCTCTTCCCTCCTTCCCTCCTCATAATACATTCTAAATCCTAAAGCTGCTCAAAGCTCATCAGCCGACAATTAGCCTGGGGAAGACGCTGAGGCTGACACACTACCCTCAGCTCTTGGACATGTTCTGCACTGCAGTTGTACACACCTCCATCTTTGGCTATTATTATTACAGTGCAAGGGGAGTCGTTTTGCAGGATATCCAAGCTGCTGTTTATCTGTATAGTGTACGTGGATGGAGACCAGGGATTGCTGTGCAGCCTGGACATTCTGCCTGGTAGCTGCTTTTGTATTCCACACACACACACACACACACACACACACACACACACACACACACACACACACAAAGAGTCATAAGTATTTGGAATCACATAAAAGTAAAGAGCTGTTTTAAAACAATAGTATAGGTATATACATACCTTGAAGCTCAGCTATAACGATAACAACACAGAGAAACAGTTTCAGCGGAATCACCTTCAGAATAATTTTCTTTCCAGCTAACCAGACAGCCAATCAGAATCCAACGAACTTAAAAACATAAGCATTTAAAGCAGCAGATGGCATATCTGTAGCTCACTTTTATAATAAACAAAACACTGCTGTGCACTTGTGTCGACATTTCTGTTACAAATAGGCCTAAAATCGAAAGTGTGCGTGTGTCTACTTTCCTCCTCTCATAAAGATTTTTTACAACCTTTGTTATTATCTTCATAGTAATTGCCTTTGATTTGGACAGCCCTTATGGAAACTATGAGAGGATATTCATTTTTGGCTGAACTGTTCCTTTAAATCTTATCAGGGCCCTCTGAAATGTATCTGTGAGTGTTTAGTGACAGTAATAAAATATTACTGCA
>JAUCMU010000024.1:6895128-6910148 GCA_032275025.1 Enteromius treurensis
ATAAACACATATATTATGTAAAGAAAAACTTTTATTTTGGATGCGATTAATCGCGATTAATCTTTTGACAGCACTAGTTTAAAGTCATAATTCATGCCTAGTTGTCATGCATTTATCAAGGTACAGCGATCGTTTTAGATTTTAATACCATGATACTTTCTTATATATGAGACAATAGTTAAATGTAAGTATTTAGCAGACGCTTTCATCCACATGTAACAGAAGAGCATAAGCAATTTGATACAGAGCCAGTATTTAATGCCATGCCCATTAGATTGCTCTATTGGGGAACAAGTTAGAGGAAAGCAGAGAAAGTTCAGAGAGAACTTTTTGAGTGTTGTTGTGTCAGCGGCTCATTCCACCAGAGAGGAACAGAGAGGTTGAAGGTTCTGAAAGGTAACTTCATGCCTCATTGTGAACAAAATAGCAACACCAAATGCTTACCTATTCATTTGCCATTAAATGTTTCTTCTGGGTATTTCAAACACTATGGTCACATGGCCAAAAAACATATGACATAATGATTTCATCATTAATCACTCAACCCCATGTCGTTCCAAATCCATAAAAGCTTTGTTCGTCTTTGCAACACAATTAAAAAAATAATTTAGATGGAAACCCAGAGGCTTGTGACGGTCCCTTTGACGTCCAAGAAAATAATGCTGTCCAGAAAAGTGTGAAAGACATACTGTAGACATCAGAATACTCCACCTGTCATCAGAAATTCAATCTGGACTTTATGAAGCAACGCAAATACTTTTTGAATGCAAAGACAACAAAATATTGACTTCAACAATTTGTCTTTTCTGTGTCACTCAAGCACAGTTTTGGAGAATATCTGCTGGACGCAAATGGCGTATGCTGGATTTTCAGCAAAATGGTGCTACGGTGGCACAGAGAGACACAGAGGAGAGGAATTGTTGAATAAACTAATAAATGCTCTTTGCACACAAAAAGTATTCTCATAATTTCATAAACTTCAGATTGAACCACTGATGGAAGATGGACTATTTTCATGTGTTTCGTACTTTTCTGGGCCTTACTTGGGTATTTACTTTGCAATCAATGGGACAGTCACAAGCCTGTGAGTTTTCATCTAAAATATCTTAAACTGTCGATGAACAAAGCTTTTACAGGTTTGGAACGACATGGGGGTAAGTGATTAATGATAAAAAAAATATATTTTGGGGTGGAGTAACCCTTTAAGTGAAAGAAGCAAAATTGACTGTTCGTATTTTGTCTTCATAGGCAGGACAAAGCGCTGTGTACCTGAATACACTGCAGAGCTCAGGTAGGCACTCACTGCATTTACAAGTCTATATATATATATATATTGTTTTTCTCGAAGGTTAAATAAAGGTGCGAGCTGGAATCCTTTTTTTATAATGAGAAAGGGCAATATACCTGCATTGCTTTTTTTGTTACCATTTGCTTGGGAAATTCAGACACATACTCATTACGGGTAGCGGCTGAAATGTCACAGTATTTTGTTCTTGTAAAAAGCATCTTTTTCAGTGCCAAAACCCACATCCCTTCTTGGCACTATATCTAATACAACATTAACCGATGCAAAACCACTCAGCTGTCAAGAGATACATTCAACGATGGTTCCCTACGGCTGAGTTAAAGAAATACTCAACCACAACAATTGCTCCTCAGATTGCTATGGAGAGAAACATAATATTCAGTGTGCTTGTAATTTGAGTGAAGCACAAACACTTACTGATGACAGTGAATGGATGTGAAGCAACTGTGGCATTGATGGGCTTTGAGGAGTAGCTAATTTGAGATTGAACGCCCCGCTGTTTTTGAGTATTACACGTGTCATATTCATATTCTCTGAACTTTAATGTTTTCCTTATCTTTCAAGCCTGGACAGGTTTGTGTGCTGACATCCTTAGGGCAGGATGCTGAATTACACTCAACCTTCCCACAGAACCGTCAACCTACTCCCAGTTCATGCTGGGGCAGTGTGAGATTCCTCTATGATTGCCTCATGTGTAGACTTATTTTACTCAGACCAGCAGTCTATGCTGTTAAACCTCTTATATTTAGTCTCTTGTGGTACCAGCAGGAGTCTTGTCGGTGGTCTTTAACCGTAACATCATGGAAAATATGACTGGAACTCTACCCTGATGCTATTTCAGCAAATTGCTTTACTGTATGTCCAGACCGACATACAGTGTGAAACACAAGCTCTCACGAGACATGAGAGCGTACAAGAAAAGATTCAGGACTGTTGAACGATTAACCTGCCAGTGTACAAGAATGGAAAATATTTATAATGTCTAAACATATTTTATTATCAAATGTGACAGTCTACAGAAGACAAATCATGGTAAAGCCATTAAAAGAAATAACAAAGATCTAATTTATTCTCTACAGTATATATATTAGTGCTGTCAAACAATTAGTATATATGCTGTGTGTATATATATATATATGTATATATATATATATATATATATATATATTATGAATATATAAATACAAACATGCATGCACATTTTTAAGAAAATATTATGTTTATAAATTAAAAATTGTCTTTATATATAATATAAAATATAAGAATATGAAAATATATTTTCAAAATATATACTGCATATGTCTGTGTATTTATATATACACTATAAATATAGGCAGAACACATGAAATATGTAAACAAAAACTTTCATTTTTTTTAAATGCGATTTGATGCGTTTGATAGCACTAAAATATATATATATATAGACACCTATTATTGCCCTTGTTTAGCTTTTATTTATTTGCTGTGCTGTCATTTAAGATGTCGTTATATCTGTATTATCTGTATTAATTGTTTGGAACAGGTTATTGGTCTGATATAGTGTTAGATACCCACGCCACGGCATCGTCTTCTGCTCGGTCTGCCTATTTTAAATCAAAGCATTCATAATAAATGGAGGTTTAAAAATGATTCACAATTGGAAATCCAATACTGTTCTCTGATGATAAACATACTTTTTAATAAGTCAGGGAATGATACTGTGTCAGGTCTTTTTCAGTACCTTGTTTACAGATATATTTGGAATAATGTAGGCAGACGAGGGGAGTGTAATAGAGTTTCAGTGATGCTCCAGCTCTAATATGCTTATCCTGACCATCAGTGCTCATCTCAGCTCAATAAGTCTATGCTAAAGCAATCTACACAAGCAAAGACAGAGTAAGGCTACGTGTCCGCTGGGTGTAGATTTGTTTATGCATGCAGGTGTAAATACTTTTCTAAGCATTACCGCTGCAAGAATTTTGTCCTGTAATGCCCAGGGTTATGATGGTCTCAGCTGTTTCTCCCTGAGGGTTTAGCACCTGCTTCTAAAGAGAGACTAGGGCACGTTTGCCTCTGTTTGATCCTGCACAACACTATCTGATAGCAGACCCGTAAATTCTCAAGAGCTTTAAGTGTGATTTCTAACATTTATTTGTGGTGGATAAGGTTCCCTTTGTGTTGGATTGAATCAGAAATTATATGTGTTCTGCTTTTCTGTAAATCTCTAATTGCCTTATGTTAGTATTCTTTAAAACCTAATTTTATTTCTTTTTATAAATGCCTCCAAAGCACCCAACAAAGTGACTACTTCTATTTAAATATCCATCTCCTGTCAAGGTGAATGGATTTAATTTCTGTCTCCTGCTTGCACTTGGACAGTGGGCACAAAGCCCAGTACTTATCACTTTCTATTCACATTTCCAGAAATGAAATAAAGGACAGACTGGCAGCATACCGTATGAGAAACAGAATGTTGTTACTAAGTTATGAATCCCTGTATTAAATGATAGTCTAAATGCTTACATATTAATTAAACAGCCCACAGTAAAGATTGTCGAATTGGATTGTCGTCATTACTGTGTTTCAGGCCACCTGCAACCCATAACTTTTATTAGAGAATGCTCTCTCACTAGAGACTGTGGCCCAAACTCATAATTTAATGGTTTAGATTAGAATCAGCAGAAAGAAGGATCTTCATGATTATTTGAGTAATGGATCCAATCAAGCAAAAGTACAAAATCATTCAAAAAGGTTAATTCGTTTGAAAAAATATACTTTGTGTATCTAAGCAACATAAACAAAGACAAGACACTTGTTTTTATATAATGCTAAACCCTACCTCTAAAAGAAAATATTTTCATTAAAGAATAAAAAGATGTAAATATATTATACAATATTATATAAATTATACAATAATTTATAACACTGCATATAATGTAATACAATATTTAAATAAATAGTATATGATATCAAATTAATGTAATATGTTTACTTGTATTTAAAATATTTTATAATTTGAAATATTATTAGATTATTGTTTGTGTAATTTCCTTTATATTATTTATAAAACTTATTTTTTTGTTTTATAAGTATTATTATGCAAACACACACACACACACACACACACATTGTATAACACACGTTTGGATGTGTGACTCATCATAGTGGGTCTTCACAGGTCTTGCTGTTCCAGCAGTGCAGTAAGCCATCATTAGTGTCTCTCACTGCTGTCCTCACCCTCTGCATCAAGAAGCAGCACTGTAGGGATTTTCAGTGATAGAGAAAAAGTTGCAAAATAAGAAAGCTAATAAGACCACCTTAGGTTTACACATTTAAACTACTACTTTGAGTTAACTTTAGATCACCCTGTTGTATTTTTTCATGCCAAGAATTTTAAAATGAGTTGACCTTTATTTGCCACTGCATTAAAATGTTCTTTTTTGCTCCGTCAAGGACATGCACTTTTCAGTGAAATACTAGATTTTACTTGTATCTTTCTGTGTGTTTCCCTTAGGTCCTCTTACCTGCTCTGAGGGCTTCACTGAACTGGGTTATTACAATGGATCTGTGTCCCAGACAGATTCTGGCTCTTCCTGTCTAAAATGGACTGACTTTCCAGACTATGTGCTGCAGTACCCCAACCGTGGACTGGGTGACCACAATCACTGTAGAAACCCTGACCGTGAATCCAACCCATGGTGCTTTTTCAGACAGAAGTCAGGAGCTGTCGGATGGGCCTACTGCGACTGTCACCAGGGTGAGCTCTCCTGACAGGCCTTTTCACATTTAGAGATATTTTTTTAATAGTTTTGAGGAGAAGTGAGTTCAAAATAAAAAGCCATTTACAAAACAGCCAGTTATCATTACGGAGTGTATAGCATGACTAACCTGTAGGCATCAGATGGAGCTGTGACCCAGCTAAGTGATAATTAGTTAAATTACACACTAAATTGATATTAAATGCACCCACAGACTGGTACATTTAACAAAAGTGTAGGCTAATCCGTAAACAGTTTAAATATTATTATTCACCATTACGATCACAACATGCCTTCTCTGAAGCTAATAAAGCGTAAATAAATGTGTTGGTTTATTTGTATTCAGACAGTATGGAAAACATCTAAGCAGAAAGATTAAAAATGTGCATTGTACATACGTTACAAATCAAGCTATGTTATACCTTAACTATCCAGAAAGGCTTTAAGCTAAAACATTAAATGCTACACATTAAAAACTCAAAGACATATTATGCACTTTAAATAGGGACTGGCACAATAGTACCTTTACATACTTTTATACTGTAAAGGGGGTGTTAGAATACAAACATTTCATATTAAATCAGCTGTCTTTACAATTAAAATAACTGCAGTACACACCAGTGTTGTTTTAATATGATAGAAATACTTTTACAGTTTTTGTAAATGTTTTGAATTAGATTTAATTTGTATATATTATTATTTATTTTGTTTCAATTTTAAAGTTTTATCAGTTGTTTAGTTTTTTAGTACATCATGTTAAACTAAATAAACACAAGAAATATTGCATTTCGCTGCGATAAAGTAAGTTGAATTAAAAGTTAAAAATTTGTTTTATTTTCAAGTTTTGTTGGATCCGCCCCTCTTTTCAGAAGTGCTCTCGGAGGATCTTTTTTTAGCTGTATTCATAGTTAAACTTCCTAATTAGCACATTATTAGGAAAGGCGATTTGCAACGATTCATTAAAAGACATTATACTCACTGCTTCTGTTGGTGAGGCTGGATCATGAATGATTCGCGCGAACAAAAACACATTTTGGTTAACCAAGGGGGTGTGTCCCTTCAGAACCAAACATAACGTTAATCCTCTGCGTCTTCAGTCACTCAGATGTCGGAAGTAAATCACTACTGCTATGTTCATTAATACATTTAACAACAAAACTCGGTCTGATGACGGCTAACTGAGGGCGGGTCTGAGGTAAGACACCAGTTCTGTCTGTGTGACAAGCTGCTGTCAATCAACTATTGTGGGAGTGGCCTCGTCACACCGACATGCATTTGAGAATGGCTTAATTTCAGAAGGGGCAACGTATTTTTATTAAATTAAAAGAAAACTACGGGTGGACCTTTATCATTGTAGGCTGGTTGTGTACACACACTCCCAACAAACAATTCAGTCCAAACAGCGTGTAAAAGTGCATGTGGCACCAGATGACCCTTTTAAGTAAACGTGTCCTGGTGAGTATTTGTGTCATAACTGTCATATTAGTGTAGGTGTTGTACAGAAGCTGAGTGATGTTTATTACTACGGTCACAGCACACAGCCACGGTGTGTCAGTGAGCTAACAGCAGTCAAGGATTCTCTCTGTCCTCTCTTTTTATTGTCCTCTATTCATCGTCCCCTCTCTATTCATTTGTAATCAGTCAGACTCACATCACTCAGGCTCAGTTGTTGGGAAAGTGTGTGTTCAGTCTCTGGATCGCTTTGTACTGGTCTGTCATCACTTGGCTGTGTCTGTGGTGTTGAAATCTGTTTTCCTTATCTCTGTGAGCTGTGATTATCTCTGTCTGCCTCTCTCCTCCTTTTCCTTTCTACATAATAACATTAAACAGTGTTTCAGACTCAAACAATTAGAGTGTGCATTTAAATTAATGTCTGTGTGAGCATGACGTGTGGCAACAAGATGATAATTAGCAAGACACCGAGTGTTTCTAATGTGATCGTTCTGTACTAATTATGGAGAGCTGATTCACAGAGTCTGTAAATGTAAATGGGGGAGACAAGGGTAAGCTGTGCCACTTTTACTCAAGTCGTCCTCTAGTCAAGGAGAAAGAGGCTGGAGGTAAAATCTAATTTCATTTTAGGATGTCTGCTCTCTGCTGAAATGAAAGAAGATAGCATCCACGACATAAGACTATAAAAATAGGATTTCACAAAGAATAAAAAGTTGTGTATTCAATGTGCCATGTATAAAAATAAATTCTATAACAGGATCATATCATATTATAAAATAGAGAGTGGGATATGAAAAATTAAATATAAATCATCTAAATATTGTTTTAGAATTAAATGCTTTAATTAAAGAAAATATTTTGATATCATAAATTAAAAAATTAATCCCTAAATATGTTTGATACTGCATCTTTTTCTCCAGGTGAGGCGCGGTTGGTGGGGGGTTCTAATAAGAGTGGTCGTCTTGAGGTGTACCTGAATGGCCAATGGGGAGCAGTGTGTGACACCCACCTGACTGATCGAGATGCCAGTGTAATCTGTAGACAACTGAGGCTCGGGTATGAGCTGCAAACTCCATTCATTATCAGCTAGAGGCTCTTTACTGATTAACACCCAGCTTGTCCATGTCATTTAATTACCTGCTAACTTCCAACAGTGAAATTGGCACTGCGCTTCGGCATTCCTATTTCGGACCCGGTTCTGGTCTCTTTCACTTTGAACGTCTTGGCTGCCATGGCAATGAAGATTCTCTGCTGAGGTGCCGGAGCAGGAAATATATCTCCGGTGACTGTAACCATGGAAATGAGGCCGGAGTGGTGTGTGCAGTACCTGAGGGTAAGTTTGTTTAATTTGAGTGGGTTATTATTATTAATGTAATTATAGGCTTTAGTGTTTATATGAATTAGATCCTCATTAATAAATTAGACTTGATGAATAACTGTAATATAATGATTTGCTGCTAAATAACTTTTTTTATATCAATATCAATGTGGAATCAAATAGTAATCATTTTTAACTTTAGCAGTTAAAAATTATTTTTAAATCATTTTTAACTGTTTTGTTAACAGTTTCAATTTGGATCAATTAAATACATGATAGTTATATAATATTTGTAAGTTTAAGTTATTAAGTAATGTGTCAGTAATTTGTGTTGATTAATTAATTTTAATTTTTATTTTATTTTGTGTCTTTTATAAACAAAAAGAATAAAATTTATTTAAAATAGTAATGTTTTATTACATTAGAAATCGCTTTTATTGTCAAATTTGACACATTAAATCTATCCTTACTTTTTTTTTAAATTATTTGTCACCCCAAAGTTATGAACAACTTATACATATATATATATATATATACATATATATATAGAATGCAAGTTATACAATATTATCTTTGCATTCTCTTCATTTTTCAGAGTCACATTTCATAAAGCAGTAGCTGAGCTTCCTGTATATCTGCTGATCATACTTTTACAACTATATTTTCAACAGTGTTATAGTGTGGAAAGGTCTTCTGTGAAGCTAAATGAAGACTGAATTCATGAGAGACAGAAGTAGGGTCATAAACAGTGTGCCTGTTGTAACGGGACGGTTTGCTAGAACAGGGTCAGGTATATTTAGAGAGAGCTGTGAATTATTCACACAGAAACTTTAGGAAGGAGAAAGCAATCTGAGAGCGCTGAGGCTTTGCCAAGAGTCCTTACACATGTCCCCATCCTTTAACAAGCACACATAAGTGCTTCAAAGCATTATACCATATGCGGAAGCTATGCCTTGTAAAAGTGGTTCCCTACTGAAACATATAGAAGAGTTTTAAGATGTGTGAAATGCAATTACATTGTCCTATGCATCTTTCACTGAAGTGAATAAATGAATTGATTGGACTTTTGTTTTATTTAGGCAATGGTGCCCCCCTGAGGCTCGTGGGAGGCCTTGAGGATTTCGAGGGGCGTGTGGAGGTGTACCATAACGGGAGGTGGGGTACTATCTGTGATGATGAATGGGACGATATTGATGCTGAAGTGGTTTGTCGACAGTTGGGACTGGGGTAAGAAATCTGTCATCATATGTCCTATTTTGCTTTTTGTTTTTTTTTTTCTTGCCAAGGGCCTCCAAATTTGTACTGTGTAAAAAAAAAAAAAAGAAATAAAGATGAAACACAGATTGCATTTTTGATGTACAACTGTGAGGAAATATTTGATTTTAGACCAGAAAGAATGCAACTATAGTAGTAATATCAAATTCATTAAATGTGTGTGGCTTTCCTTTTTAAAAGCCCTGTTTTATAGTATTAGGATCTGCACATTGATCTAATGCAAGGTCTTCTAATGTTCCATGAAAGCTTTTGTCTCATCATCAGGATGTTGCTGAGCTTTTTTTGTTTAGCAAATTTTAGAAACGCTTTGCACAAATGATTCAACTAAAAGCATTTAAAAGAGCCACATTGATGATGTCATGAACAAATCAGTTCTGCCTATAAGGACTGTTCTCTTTAAACACACAAATGCACACACCAGCACAGCGAGTGAACTTTATTAATATAGATGAGTGGATGGAGGGTATGAATAATTGATGGACTGCAGGGATGAACTCCATGAATCTGCAGTGGGATAGAAAGCCTCTGATTTTATCCTTTACTATCCATTTAACATACATTTTCAGTAAATAAGTTTGAATGGTTTTGCAATGTATGTGTCATTACAGACTTATGTAAATGAATAAGTATAGTACCATATGCCTCTTTTCCTCTTTGTTATGATCGTTATGAACTTTTATCGTCATGGATTAAACTTTTTATTAATTACAGAGCCCTGTCATAAAATGTACCATGGTTCCTTGAAATGTTTTCAATTTTCATAATAATAAAGAGTTTTTAAGCACTAAATTAGCATATTAAAAGGATTTCTGAAGGATTATGTGATACTGAAGACTGGAGAATTCAACTTTGCCATCACAGGAATAAATTACATTTTAAAATAATTTGGAACGCAAAACCAGTCATAAAGGTTATTTAAAATAAGCTTTAAAAATAAATGTTGAATAAATAAGCTTTACATTTATTCATGGTTTGTTAGGATAGGAGAATATCAACTACTATTTGAAAATCTGTAATCTGAGTGTGCAAACAATATAAAATATTGAGAAAATCTCCTTTAAAGTTGTCCAAAGGAGGTCCTTAGCAATACATATAACAAAAAAAATTGGTTTTGATTTAATTACCGGAGGAAATTTACGAAATATCTTCAGCATTTTTGGTCAAATAAACACAGCCTTGGTGGGCGTAAAGACATCATTCAAAACATCTTACCAACCCCAAACTTTTAAAGGGCAATGTATCGAAACTGTTTTGATACAGGAATAAATCACAGTCTTGTGTTTAATTTCAGTGGTGTACCAAAGGCCTGGACATGGGCGCACTTTGGGCAAGGCACTGGGCCTATTGTGTTGGATGGAGTGCACTGCACAGGAAATGAGCTGTCTCTGGAGGAATGCCCTCATGCGCCCTGGGGCCAACACAACTGTGATCACATGGAGGATGCTGGAGTCTCATGCAACCCTTTTACAGGTGAAGTTGACAAAAGTTGTGTTCATGATAACACATTTAAAATACTTCGAACACCACTTTTATTACCAGTTTTTTCCCAGTGCTGGGTGCCTTTTTTGTGTGCGTAAGTGCCCTGACTAAACGTAGAAATGCTAATGCTGCTGTAGATGGAGTGTTGCGTCTAGTAGGAGCCGATAGCCCATGGGAAGGACGCCTTGAGGTTTATCATGCTGGAGAATGGGGCACAGTGTGTGATGACAACTGGACCGTACGTCACGCCCAAGTGGTGTGTCGACAGCTGGGATATCGGTAAACTGTGTTTTTGGATTGGTTGATAACATAATTCTTGAATGTAAGCATATAATGTGCTACTCTGAAGTAATTAAAATCAGTATATTTCAAAAATTTACCAGGCGGAGACCAGGAAGTGTGTTTCATTTAGCTTTTTGCTCTGTTACTGCAAAACTGCTATTTGTCGAACAGGGGGCGAGCTGAGGTGGCTCCTGATGGGATGTATGGAGAGGGTACAGGGTTGATCCTCCTGGACGAGGTTACATGTGAAGGGGGAGAGAGCTCTCTGCTGGACTGTGCCCATGGTCAGTGGGGGCAGCATGACTGCTCTCACAGTGAGGATGTAGGCATACGCTGTGAAAGAGAAGGACAGAACAATGAGATCCCTGAAGTGGCTCCTGCCACAGGTGCGTAAAGTCCTAGTATAATAGATGTTACTGATATCCCAACCAGATGTTAAGAAATAAGTGCACCCACCAAAACCAATTGACAACTAGACAACTTCCTTTAGTATAATGACATGCATATATATGTGCATGTACAGTATATATATATATATAACAATTATAACTAAGATAATCCGTGATTGATTTTACATGATCGCCATTTATTATCTAATAAAATATTTTTTTTTATCTTAACATAACTGTTAAACGTTATATGACTTCTTGTGATTTTTCCAATTTAAATGGACCATTTTAATACATTAACACTTTTATTTATTTATTATTATTATTATTATTATTATTTATATAAATATACAATAAAGCTGTTTTCTGTCATTTCTAATTAGACACCGAATTTTAGTTCAGACTAAATATGAGTGCTCATAAAAGCATCCTTTGCCAGTGAAATACCTTTTGGGTGGAAGAGGAATATAATTTCACACAATACCACCCTTTAAAAAAAGACAGGGAACTTACACTCCAACTTTTTTTATTCTCAATCATATAATTCACTGCTTGTCTATGTATACAGAGGTCCATCTTTCCTGTGCTGTTTTCTAGTTATGCTGTGGTTCCAGGTCCCCTGGTGAGGCTGGTGGATGGCGAGAGCCGTAAAGAGGGCCGCATAGAGGTGTTTATAAACAGCCAGTGGGGAAGTGTGTGTGATGATGGTTGGAATGACATCAACGCTGGAGTGGTCTGCAGACAGCTAGGATTTGTGTAAGCATGTTTCATGTGTTCAAAGAAGATAAAGACACATCCTAACATCGTCGGTCAATTATTTGTTCCTCTTTCCCCTTTTAAATTTCAGCGGGGTCTCAAAGGCCCGCTCAATGGCATATTTCGGTGAGGGTCAGGGACCCATCCATCTGGATAATGTGAAGTGTGTTGGGACAGAGGCTTCATTGGGTGAGTGTTCAGCTATAGGCCCGGACGCTCATGATTGCAGGCACAGTGAGGATGCAGGGGTCATCTGTGACTACACCACTGAATCCGTAAAGTACAGAAGCATGAACAAACAGGAATGTGGTTTGAGACCCAACACACAAAGACGCAGGAGAAGGATAATTGGAGGAGACAAGTCTCTACGGTAATGAACATTAGGTTTATTTGTTCATTAGCATTGTAAGGTGCATTATATCTAATATTCTCTGTTTTTATTGTTTATTGACCAACTGTGACTGTCATCTAGGGGAGACTGGCCGTGGCAAGTATCTCTGTGGCTTAGGTCTCAATCAAAAGGAACCCATCCGCTTTGTGGGGCGACTCTCATCAATTCCTGTTGGGTCATTACTGCTGCTCATTGCTTCAAGAGGTGAGCGAGAGAGAGACTTTACTGACATCTAGTGGCTATATGGAGAACGACAAAGGCTTTGTTGCAATGTCTGTTATTCATGACAGTTTGGCAATAAATAAACATGCTGTGCATGAACATCTCTTTTTTCAGGTTTGGTTCAGACCCATCCCGTTACGTGCTGCGGCTCGGTGACTACCACACAGAGGAGAGGGATGACTTTGAGCGCACTCTCTCTCCTGAGCGCATCGTGATCCATGGGAAGTACCACAGCCAGGGCTGGGAGTATGATATTGCCTTACTGAAGCTGAAGGGCACAGATGGGAATTGTGTGGCCTTCAACCCACACACTAATGCGGTTTGCCTTCCTCCTCAGAGCAACAGGAGGGGCAAGAGGCCTATCGCCTGTGTTATCACCGGATGGGGAATTACAGGTACTGCAAACTCGAAAACATTTAGACAAATTCATTTCTGTACATACTTATGATGGCTAAAAGTTTCCTATTCAAATGGAAGACCTAAGCTAATAATTTTGGGTAAAAAGCAATATAGATAAGTATTGATCGTAATATGTCGTCAACTATTTACAACATTATTTAAAACTAGAACATTTCTGCATGTATTATTTACGTACTTCAAAAAAGTGTAAAATACAGTTTTTATAGGCGCTTTTTTTTCTCTTTGTCTTTCTGTATCTTGAATTAGACTCTGAGTATTCCCGAACACTGCTGCAAGCCTGGGTCCCGTTACTGCCCTCCTGGAAGTGTAAAAAACGTTACGGCAGTCGCTTCACCAGCCGGATGTTGTGTGCCGGCAGCTTGTCGAACCATCGCCGTGTGGACAGCTGTCAAGGAGACAGTGGGGGGCCATTGGTGTGCCAGAGCGAGGCTGGCCACTGGATGCTCACAGGAATCATCTCGTGGGGTCATGGTTGTGGTGACCCTACCTATCCCGGTGTGTACACACGAGTCGGACGATTCCTGAAGTGGATAGAGAAAGTCACCCACAGCACTGGGAAAGCGTGATGTTACAGTGTTGACATTAAAACCAATTACCGCATATATGTTATGTAATGCCTACGAAGGGATCAACAGCTGGCCATTAGGTTTAAAGCTGGTTTGATCCTGTTTTATGTGTTGCACATTTTACTACTTGCACCATGCCATTTCTGTACACTCGAAGCATTCGTGAACATGCACAAGAACATGAAGCCACATGTTTTTGAGGGACAGCTGCATTAGATGAGTGGAGTTTTCCGGGGATTGAAAGGTCTTCAACGGATAAGCCTTTGTAAATAAGTCATTTTGCACTAATCTGCATGCCATATAAATGGAGCATCTGTGGGAGATCTGGTTCTTCTGGATCAGGCTCTTAAATCAGTTCACATATTGCACTTAAATGTGTTATTTAATTTTTGTTTTTTTAGTTCTGTGATGTAATTAAGATAAGGAACTCATAAGGAGGATTCATCACCATTCCTGTATGTTGGTTATTTGTACTCTTGTTGTAGGCGTATAGGGTACGACCATTATTGAGCTTTTAATGTCATTTAGCAGAAAAGCAGTGTCAGATATGTTCAGTATGTTCAGTTTATTTATACACATAACAATTACCAATTTTCTAGAGCATCCAACAGATGATGAGATAATATCAGTGATATGAAGTATTGGACTGTTAATCCGCTGGATATTATGGAGTCTCTGTAGGGGGATAAGGTGATGGACAAAATATAAGAGCCATAATTATATATAAATGCTTTTGCGCTCATTTGCAAACAGCTTATGTTCCCCTTTGAAACTTTGCATGTGCTTGCCAAACATGTGTTTTTGCAAAGTTTATGTTTCTTTGTGAAACTTTGCATTTTCTTGCTGAAAATTTGTTTCTTGAAAAATGTTTATGTTCCCCAATAAACTTTGCATTTTGTGAGTGAACACAAAGTTGGCCATGAAAACACTATGATGGAGGTAAAACTATAGATTTTAGAGATAATGTTTTAGCAAGCGAATACAAAGTTTCTTGGGGGAACACAATATTTTTTGTGAAATGTCATTTTTTAATATTATTTTTTTATATCGCCGTGTTCCTAGTTAAAGGAATAGTTCACCCAAAAAATAAAAATTCTGTCGTTTACTCACCCTTTTGGCTTGCATAGTATAATTGACTACCATATTATTTCCTTTTCTACTACAAATGATAACAGAATTAAAATTTTGGGTGAACTATTACTTTAATTGTGAGAATTGTACCTAAACTAAAGTGTTTCAACTTAAAGGTGCCATAGAATGGAAAACTGAATTTACCTTGGCATGGCTGAATAATAACAGTTCAATACATGGACATAACATACTGTGAGTCTCAAACACCATCGTTTCCTACTTATAGAAATCAAGTGTTTGCAAAAGACGACTGAAAAACGGTCAAATTCCAACACAACACAGACTGTTACGTAACA
>JAUCMU010000024.1:6914732-6927698 GCA_032275025.1 Enteromius treurensis
ATATTTTATTTTTGTTTAAATGCTTAGCGGCCTAGAAATAAAGAATCTTAGTTGTATATATATATATATATATATATATATATATATATATATATAATATATATAATATATATAGTAGTTAGTTAGTTAGTGAATGTTAGAACAACAGTACTTAACAGTAGCCTTTTATGGTTAAGGGTGGCTGATTTAACCCTAGATAACTCATTTTTTGGGGTAAATGGTCACACTTTGTGTAAATGGATGGACAGCTCTGCTGATTTTAGTTCAGAAAGACTGAGATAAATGTATATGGCATGTTTTAAAATAATCTTTAAAATTTTGGAACTTTTGTTTAGTGATTCTATAGTTTGTATTGAATCTTGCACACTATTGGAAGTTCTTGCTTTTAGATTTGCAAATGAGAAAAGTGCGGTTCCAAATCAGTGTAGAGAAAACCGTTAGGGATCTTTAAGCACTGAACTCATTTTTCAGTCCTGATTTAATCAGCGTTCTTAAACAGATCAGTAGATTGAAAGATTTGGTGACTTTCCCACAGTCAGTTTGCAGTGGGTTTGCGTGTTTGAAGTCTGTTGAAGTCTGAGTCTGTTAAATGAATGATTCTAGAGAGTAGATTTAGGCTTGAGTCTTGAGCATGCACTTCCTGCCCTCTGCACATGCTCTTAAGTGACCGAGATCACAAATGTCGATATTGAGACAAAAGCCTGTAAAGACAGTCAGTTGTTTTGTACCTGAATGAGTAGGTGGGTTTAAATAAATTGATTAATAAGGTAATTATTACAAATTGTCCTTACAAAGTCTAAAACAAAATGCGCTTGCAATTTCCAAGTTGATTTGTGACCTTGTGTCCTTAATATTTTATTATACTGTATTACTACTCCATTTATAAAAACTCTAAGACACTTAAGACTGTAATAATAGTCGTAAACTCAGGTCTAAGGTTGGTAGTATGCACAACATGAATTGTGGTCATAATATGATGTGTTGAAGAATGTAGCATGGCCTCATATGAGATTATAGTGTTGTAAGTGACAGTGTGTCAAGGCAGTGTCTGCCTGAATGTAATGTGAGAGTCAGCTCTAAGGTGACCGAGTGCAGTGGATTACGGTCCCAATGACTAAAGCTCTGTTATCATAATGACCTCCCGATGTTGGTGTTCATTTCAGATGGATCTTACTAATATCTAATGAGATAAGTATGTCACTACAGCCCTGCGGCTCGGTGTAGAAAATAAAGTTTCATTATATGCACTGCTACTGAAACCTGTGCCTGAGTTCACTTTACGCTGTAGGCACAAATATTCAGTTGCTCTTGAAGGAGTGTCTTTTAGTTTAAGTGATCTTCATTCTTACAGCCTGGCCACTCTTATCATTGTCTGGAGGAAATTGGTGACTTGAATCCAGGACCCTGAAGGATACTTGAACCCCACTCCTCTCAGTGGACAGCATTTCGTCTCTGTTGGCAGCTGTCCTGCTTTCTCTCTGTGTTGACTTGAGTGTATATGAACAGTCGAGTATACAGCAAAATAGGTTTTAAAATGAGTCGTTTGAACTGCAACCATCTGTGTGACTATTGTTGAGCTATTTGCCTGTAATGCCAAGTAATTTTGATTGTTTAATGTAGAGTGGCTGGAAAGTAGTGATTTTATCACCCTACTGATCAAGGCCTGTTCACACCAGCATGAAACTTTGGTTAATTCGGTCTGGTTCTGGATTTTAATGTTTGACATTCACTGTGACTTGGTAACATATTCATATTTCTAATGCCACCAGTGCATAATTTTATGTACCATGCACAAAAAGGCATTCATTAAAACGCATTTCAGTCAGAAATTGCTAGTATATTTTACAAATAGTTACAAAGAAATGGCAAGTAATACATTCAGTTAAAATATTTTTACTGAACAAAGGCCAAAATCTTTTTGGTTTGCCAGTTTTCTTTGCAGTGTATTGGAAAAAAAGATAAGAACACCTCTCTTTAAAAATAATTGACATTTACTGCATGCCTGTGTTTGGTGTCTTTTTGAACAGGCACTTTGATAGCCATTCATTCAAATTAAAGTGTTTGTCACACAGAACCTTTGCAATTAATATTTTTGTCTTTGTGTAAACACATCTTCAGAGTGCTTATGAATATCCATTGATGCCATTAGTTTCATGCTCTTTGAGCATGTAGTTTACCTTCATCGAAAACAGTAACTCATGTAACTCCTTTTCTTAGATGGACAAGTCATCCCTCTGGTGGAGCTGTCTGCCAAGCAGGTGGCGTTCCATATTCCATTTGAGGTGGTGGAAAAGGTCTATCCTCCTGTTCCTGAGCAGCTGCAATTGCGGATTGCCTACTGGAGCTTCCCAGAGAACGAGGAGGATATCAGGTGAAAGTTTCCCAATAACTAATATAATATCAGCCTTCGTTTACAAATGCTTGTGATTTACCTTTAAATTAATCAGATTAACCAGCGGGTTACCAGAATGGTAGATCAGAATGATCTGTTGAATTCTGTTTAATTTCTTTCTTCTCTCTGGAGTTGCAGATTGTACTCCTGTTTGGCCAATGGCAGCCCTGATGAATTCCAGCGTGGCGAGCAGCTCTATAGAGTGAGGGCTGTGAAAGACCCTCTGCAGATAGGTGAGAAATCAAAGACATTTTTCCATGCCACAAGTGCCGTTTTTGAGCAAAAGCTTCTGAAAGTTGCTTTGCTGTATTAAACACGTTCAAGCATTAGCATTAAGAGTAAGCCTCCCTTGTGTTAAGAGCCCTGAGATTCTGGTCTTTCGCTCTGTACATGTTTAGTGACATGTCTTCAAACGGCCTGAGAGAAAACCAGAGGCATGGCACATGTGTGTATGTGTGAGTGATTTGAGCTCAGGCTGTGAATGAATGCTGTTGTTGGAGGCAGTGGGCCGTACAGCAGCAGAGGGAAATCATGATGCATCTGGCCTAAGCCTGACCTATCCTTTGCACATGCACTCACACCCTCCAAGGGTCTGCCTTCGTGCTTATTCACAGAGTGTTTAAACGGCCTGCAGGGTATAGATAAAGGATTAAACATAACCTTATACTCTGTCAACTCTGTTTTTTTTTTAAGAAATATTTTTGAAAGAAGTTTATGTTCATCAAGACGTTTGTTTGTTTTAAAATCAAAAATGCATTTAAAACAGTAATAATGTAAAATATTACAAATTTTAAACAAATGTTTTCAGTTTATATTATGCAAAATAGAAATCTTTTGTAACATTATAAATTGATTTACTGTCACTGTGTCCTCGCTGAATTTCTTTAAATGACAAAAAAAGTAATTAACCCTATGAAAGTGTATATCAATAGGTATAGATAATTTGCATATATTTGATCTGGATTTGTTTATATGTTCATAAATGAGCCATACAATATATGTAAATTATTGACAATGTTGTTCCCCGTGCTCTCCATGTATTTCCATTGATGTAGTATTTTGCATATTAAAGTTATTTTTTTATTTGTCAAATATATAATTTTATATATATAATTTATTTATTCATTTATTTATTTGCTCAAGGTTAGCAGGGAGTTATTAAATGTCAAGATGCTTCAGGTTAAGATATATCAGTATTTCTAAAAATAATAATATTTATCTTGCTGTTTAGTCATCTTTTTACTTTTCAGAAGACAAACATCCAACTTTTTTTTTTTTGAAGCATACTTCATTTTGTTGTACATCTTGAACACTCTGGTTCCTCTGATTTATGTGTTTATTCTTTTAAGAAGGGTTATGGTCAATTATGTGATACTGAAAATTTCCTTAGAGTTAGAACCTAAAAAAAAAAATCTTCATCTAACTAACTGCCCTGGCCAATCATTTACCACCCACCGCACTGACCTCCCAACTGCCCGTCAAGGCCAAATCAAACGAGCCAGAGCGGTCTGACACAGAACAGCTGCACCTAAAAGGGAAGTGCTTCCAAAACTCTTCCCTTTGCACTTTGTTTAACCTCACAGTGAGAAAACAATGCCTAATCTCCAAGGATCAGCCTTTACGTAACTTGCCCAAACTCCCTGGTTGCTGCTACAGACTTATTAGGCTATGCAACATAATTGCAGCATTGCCTGCTGGGATATCAGTCAGGTAGACACATTCAGTTATGTAATTGCTTGTGGTGCATTTGAGGTAAATTATCAGTTTAGTGAGAGATTTCCGTCACTGTTAATGCAACCCACTATTATATTCTTTCATGATGTGTAACTGGTGACAACTCAGTGACATTTGCAGTCATGATGTGCTTATTGGGCCAGTTAGTGATTCACTAAATTAAAGAAAAACACTGTTTTATACAAAGGTATCTTTTTTTAAATCAAGATTGATTATTAAATTCTTTGGGCCTTTTGTTTTAGCCGGGACAGCTGACAGGAGAATGTGGGTCAGGAATAAAGGAATAGAAGGGTGCTTTTGGCACTAACAGGTAGACTGAAAGAAAAAAAAAAAGAGGCAGGGTAGTAGAGTTGGCTTGAGGAGGCCCGTTGAATTTGGAACGGGAGCTATAAGCTGAAACTACCCACCACCCCCACCTCTGCTCTTACTGGCCAGAGGAGTGCTGGCCGCTGTCCAGTGGTAAAAGCTTTTGGCCAACCCCCTACACTCAACTCTCCACACACATATTTGGACTCTGTTTCTTTCTCTCTCTCCATCTCAGATGTCTTTCGTTTCCTGTTTGGTCTGTGTACAGTGCAGTTGCTGTTATATCATTCAGCTTTACAGTCAGCAAACTCCATTAGACTTAAACATAACTGTTTGCAGAATTTTTTTTTCTCCAAAGCCTCCTTGCATTGGGTGCAAAATAATAACGTGGGCTTTCTGACTAATCAGTCCAAAAACAAAGTTTCAACAGCCTTGTTTCACAAACATTTTTACCCAGAGTGAAAGAAAAATATGAACTAGCTTTGATTTAAATTATTACCACAGACTGACATGGTTTTGCTTTCTCAAACAGGTTTCCATCTCAGTGCCACAGTAGTATCGCCCCAGGCTGGCCAATCAAAAGGAGCCTACAATGTGGCGGTAATGTTTGACCGTTGCCGCATCACTTCCTGCAGCTGCACCTGTGGAGCAGGAGCCAAATGGTGTGCCCACGTTGTGGCCCTCTGCCTCTTTAGAATTCACAATGTAAGTGATTTTAGATGTGCATTATGCCTTCTGTTAAGGATATACAGAATATTATTGGATATCAATTATTAGCTGCTATGTTTTTATTTATTTATTAATTTCTTTGGAATGTTGAAATTGGATATTTAACTGTGCATTTCTCATTTAAATTAATGCCAACATTTGTTTAAAGTTAATCTTTAAAAACATGAATAATTTAGTATTTTCAGCAATTCAGAAAAAGCAGTTATTTATTTTTAAATAAAATGGAATTTTAATAAGTGTCTTAACTTGAAATAATTGTCCTATCTAGTTTTGATAGATTACTGGTTTTTCTGTCGCATTTTCTTTCATTTCCTTTTGAAGTAAATACTTGTTGCAAATTACCTTTTACAATAAGGCTGAAATTTGGGCTGCAGCAAAATACAGAGCTTAAAATAGAAAAGCATATTTTAATGTGCTTGTTTATGAACTAACACTGCAAATCCATTTGTAGCGTTGTTGAAACATTTCCCTTAAGGCTCAAAAAGAAATGAATGCATTAACAAAAATCAACTACTTAAGGCAAAAGTTCTCAGTGTGTCTCAGAACAACATATACACATGTATTTTTAATGTGCGCAATGTCCTGGTTCAGATGGACATATCTGTAGGGAGGATTTCACGTACAGCACATGCACGATCTATCTCTAGGTTTCTATCTGTGCGGAGTGACCCTGGGCGTGAGAGCACTGAGAAGCTTTTGATTAGGTTTGATGCCTCCCTGTGGAGTCAGGAGGGTGGAGGGAAGGATCTGCACTGCTGTGATATCCCACCCCCCCGTAGGAGGGCCTGCCACAGTCAGATAGACCCGGCGGCCTGGACCGTGGGTGGCGTTTAGCATTTGCATGTGGGCTTTGTCTTCTGTATGCTGCCGTTGGGGGAAATCATAACAAACTTATTTTGCATAAACTTTTTTTCTTGCATGTTTAGTTTGGCTGCAAACAGCAAAACACACCGTTCTCCTGTTTGGTTTCTTGTAAGTGATGCTAGAAATCCACTGCATTTGTAAATCATATTGTACATTTTGAAAAGGAGAGAAGAAGCAACAGAATTAAACGCTTTAGGTAGCGCCTGCAACGTGACATAAATATGAAATTGTAATGAACTTATTGTGCAGTCCTATCTGTTGCAAAAAGCTCTAGTGTTTATTCTGCTATTGTGAGTTGTATAAACAGTATGTTCTTAAATCTGCTATGAGATCGTTATCAGCCTTGCAGTTGGCACTTTAAGAGAGAATTTTCCTATAGTATGTCTTTATTTACTGCTTTGCGTTGCCAGTCTACATTGAGGTCGGTGTCTGAGGAGGTTACGTACCATTTCCTCACATCACAGCCTGAAGTTCAAATGCTTCAGGTTTGACATTTAGCCCACCTACTCAACAGTGTCACAGAGACTGTCACAAAGTATAGTGCATTAATGCTTTTTACAAATCTTAACAAGACAAATAGAAATATGCCTGCCATTAAATTCAGATATACTACTGGATTATGATAAATGTACATTGTTGGAGCTAGAGAGGCATGCACTAGTGATAAACTGTGTGTGTCAGTCATTAGACCTCTCATTCTTTATCATCGATGTGCCCTTTAACTATTTGAGTGGGCTTGTGTGGTTTTTTTCATGTGTGGTGAGCTGTCAGACTGTCCTTGCAGCTAAACTTGCATTAATACATCCCCCTATCCTAATTGTACTGGAAAAAAACTGGTTGCAGCTTGCATTAAAAACATTCTAACTTTTAAAGCATTATACATGGTCCTAATCTGCACCAAAATGAGCATAATGTCCCGTAAACTGCTTTGGAGTAGTCACCACTGGGTAATTACAGGGCAACCTTAAGCTGGAGTGTTCTGTTTGAGCTAGTTTTAATGACTTCAGTCAGTATGAACACTGCCATGGTGGTTAGTAGTACAGTAAAGGTGGTGATTATATATTTCTTTTAAAATTTTGTTTTGCAAACAAATTTCTCTTTTAAGTGTCATGCAAACTACCTTTCTCGCACTTAAATATGTTTTAATGAATAAAATATATTGCCTTTTTTATTTTTTAGGAAGAGTGGTGGGTCCCTCAAACGGATCATCATAATTAAGATTTTCTTAGCATCAAGAAGTTGAAAAACTGTTGAGTTACAATACATTTGGTGAAATGTTTGATATTGTTTATGGAAGTGTGTGATTTCTCATAGTTAAACTTTAAGCCATGTGGCTAATCCCGTACTCGGCAGTACTGGGGTGTTGTCCAGGAATCCTAAATGTTTCCGCCCTGCTTATCCTCCTTAGTGCAGTTCTCCAGATCCATCTTTCATCCACACTAACTCTTTTTCCCCATCCTCCATCTCCCAGATATGGCCAACACATTTCACTCCAGTAGCTCACAGTGCTCCCCCACGGGACGCTCCACATTCTCTTTAATAACCTCACTATGAGCTAAAGAGAGAATTAGCTCTGATCAGCTCAAAGCGTGTCTATCTGGAGCTCATATATTATGTATAGGCTGTTTGCAAATTAGGGGTTTTCTGCTCATGCTGGAGGATAGTACCAGGTGACGGCACACTGGGACAGCCACCTGAAGGCATCAAAGCTTCCAGAGACATTAGAAGTGTTTGCTAATGAGCATCCTGCTCATGGTTTAGTTTGCATAAGTGAGTGGAGTTAAGCAATGAAGCTTGGTTTCAGTTACGTATGTCAACCTCAAATATTAGTGACTCTTGGCATGTGTTTGTTTGTAGGCTTCTGCGGTGTGTCTTCGAGCACCTGTGTCAGAGTCACTGTCCAGATTACAGCGGGATCAACTCCAGAAGTTTGCACAATACCTCATCAGTGAGCTCCCACAGCAGGTGAGACCTGCATTATTTACTAGTTTTTATAAATTGTAGAGATGGCCTCGTTGCTCATGGCTTCTCTGAGCTCCTAAGTTTCTTTGCACGGCTCTAATTAACTGTGATGAAGTGCACACTGTGGCCTCATTGTCCTTTATTAGGGTGTGACAGTTTGGTTTGTATCATGGTTTTGTGGTTATGGCTTTGGTTTGGTTCACTATATATTGGTTCACAATATTTAATAATATTAAAATGTTAAATGCATGCTGTGTGTGTTATGTGTAAAATGTGTGTGTGTGTGTGTGCATGTATAAATAAATAAATAAATATATATATATGTGTGTGTGTGTAAGCAATAATACTCGTATTATAAATAAAATGTTTTTTGCAAAGTTTAGTATATTGATGGAACCTAACTTCATTTTTTTTTTTTTTTTTAAGTACCACCATCTCAGCATTTTTCCTCCTTATGATTTGTCTGTAATGATACATTAACTTCTGGCTTTGTGATTCGCTGTTTTGTATCTGCAGATATTGCCGACAGCTCAGCGTCTTTTAGATGAGCTTCTGTCCTCTCAGTCTACCGCTATTAACACCGTGTGTGGAGCCCCGGGTACGGACTGACCTACAAACCACAATTAATGAATTTCTAAATTTCTCATTCTCTGTGAAGGCATGGGAACCTTGTAAATCCTGTTTTTTTTTTCTAACTATTGGTTTAATAGATCCAACTGCTGGTCCTTCGGCTTCTGACCAGAGCACCTGGTATCTAGATGAGTCCACCCTCAGTGACAACATAAAGAAGACCTTGCACAAGTTCTGTGGCCCATCACCTGTTGTGTTTAGGTAAAAACTGCCATTCTGGTTCTACCTGTATTTTTCTGCAGCAGGGTTCCAAACAGGCCTAATTTAGAAGGTTTCACATCTTTTTCACAGCTTTTTTGTTAAACCTATTAAACAAAGTTTCATATGAAAAATTAAAAGCAACCCTTAAATTTGCAATTGTTTAACACATTAGGTTAAGTTTTTTTTTTTTTTTTAAAGAGTAAACAACATAAGCTGTTCATTTATTTATTTTTACATGTGTATGGATGAAGATAAACAACAAACAGATGGATGAGGTTGAAGTTGTTTTTGTCACTTGTTCTCAGTGATGTCAACTCCATGTACCTGTCATCCACTGAGCCTCCAGCAGCTGCTGAATGGGCTTGTTTGCTGAGGCCCCTGCGAGGTAGAGAGCCAGAGGGCATCTGGAACCTTCTGTCCATCGTCAGAGAGATGTTTAAGAGGAGAGACAGCAACGCTGCGCCTCTGTTAGAAATTCTCACAGAACAATGTCTCACCCATGAACAGGTACAAACAGGACTTGGCTGCATTTCACACACCAGGGTGACAGATTCATGTGTGAATCCTGATGCAAACACCTGTCATATTTATGCCTGCATTAAAACCAATAGCAATTTTCTTCTTTTTTTTGCATACAGGTTTATTTTGTGGAAATTAGATAATATCTTGCAAATTTATTAAATATATTCTGGTGTTTGGAGCGACAAGTAAAATGTAAAAAAAAAAAAAATTCTGAATTATTATCCACATAAAAGTTTTGTTTTTATTTTCATTAATACACTTAGAATATTATATTCTTGTATAATAATTATTATATTATATGGAGATTAATTTGAATCTGACTTCTTTGTCCTAATGATAGTCTACTTCTCTCTCTGTATTTCCTCTAGATCATTGGCTGGTGGTATAGCGTGAGGACATCCGCCTCACACAGCAGTGCTAGCGGGCACACAGGTCGCAGTAATGGTCAGACAGAGGTTGCAGCACATGCATGTGCCAGCATGTGTGATGAAATGGTTGTCTTATGGAGACTGGCAGTGCTAGACCCTACCATGAGCCCCCAGAGGTGAGCAAGCTAGTATTATACTCTTATTTTGTGTAATAATCAAGAGATACCGTGGGTGCAGCAGGCACAATCATATTACGCAGCACCTGAAAGTAGTCCCCAGCATTAACAGGCGCTGTGTAATATCCTCGTTCTAGATTCAATGATCTATGCTAAGCTGCATTTAAAGTGCTTCCACCAGACCCAGAGATCGGCTCGAACTGTTTAGTGGAATTGGAAAATGAGCCTATTTTCAAAAAATTTTGCGTTTTTCCTTTAAGCTCATTTGTTGTGACTTTAAACTACTGCGCTTAAATGTTTGTGGCTGTGTTCGTCACTTCTTGGGTAAGGTAATGCTCTTTTGCTTGTGACTCTTCAGGCGTTTAGAACTTGCTGCCCAGCTAAAACAGTGGCACCTAAAGGTAATCGAGATTGTGAAACGGGGGCAGCACCGCAAGTCCCTTGACAAACTCTTCCAAGGCTTCAAACCAGCTGTGGAGTGCTGCTACTTCAACTGGGAAGTGGCCTACCCTTTACCTGGCATCACCTATTGCAACGCAGATAAGAAAAACACCTCATTTTGTTGGGCGAGGGCAATGCAGCAGCAGCGGGGAGCTAAAGCTGGGACCAGTGTGGAATCAGAAGGAGCTCGCAGTGGAACATCAGAAGGTACTTCCTCTGAACACAAGTTACGAAGCAACTCCCATCTTGCCCAGCAGGAGGTGGCTGTCCGCCCTAAGGAGACCATTGTAAGCAAGAGGAAAGGAGTGTCAGGCGTGAACAGTGGAGGCGTGCTGGTTTGTCTGGGTGGAAGGGTCTCCCTCTCAATTCAGGAGGGAGGTAAAGGCATGTATAAAGCCAGTAGCTCCTCCCCATCTGCTGGTAGCAAAGCCAAGCACACACAGAGCAGCAAGGGCTCATGTGGAAGTTCAAGTGGCGTCAGCGGGAAGCACCCCAGCGCTAAACGGCGAACTAGCAGTGAGGACAGTTCTCTAGAGCCTGATATGGCAGAGCTAAGTCTGGATGATGGCTCCAGCCTGGCGCTCGGAGCGGAAGCATCAAACACCTTTGATTTCCTTCCACCTCCGCCGGAGATGTTGCCCTCACCCAGCCCTCTTCTCCGGGAGCCACTCAAATACAGCAGTACTGCTTCAAAAGAGCGCGCTTTTGAGACAAAACGTGTGCTGCCCTCTGCTGCCGATGCATGCTCCATTTCAGCTCCAGTGGTGGTAGCTATGGAGAAAGAGGTGGAAGTGGAGGCAGATCTGGATGAGAACGGAGCAGAGGAGGACCCTGTAGATGATACTCAGCCCTCTGGATCGCTCCCGAGCCAGGCTCCACGGAGCCGCAGGGAGGGAGATGGGAGCGGGGCCTCAGGACCTCAGGCAGCTGAGGCAGCAGCAGGAGCAGATGCTGTGGGTGAAGATGACTATCAAGCATATTACCTGAGTGCCGCATCAGAAGAGGGAGCAGATAGAGGGGTTGCAGAAGGCAACCATGAAGAAGAGCCAGATATCTTTGCTGGGATTAAACCTCTGGAGCAGGAGGGCAGGATGGAGGTAAATTAATATTTATTTTTATATATAAAAATATAATATTTTTATTGCTGTAAAGTAGGGTCCAGATTTAAGACTTAGCAAGAGCTTAATGTGACCATGTGTCTTTGTCTCAATGGAACAGAGGATTCATAAATAATGTATGCTTTTCTTTTGCCTCCATTTGTTGACGCATTTGATATTTTGTTTGCATTGCATCAGATAATTATTTGTATAAATGTTTTAATAAAAAGATGAAATGATGTGACTCAAATGGAGGCTGACTGTTTTATGATTTATGTTTTTATGACTTAAATTCAGCACTTGTGTAGTTGTAATAATGTTTACTGGTGTGTTGCAGATATTGTTTGCCTGTGCAGAGGCTCTCTACGCTCATGGCTATAGTAATGATGCATGCCGATTGGCTGTTGATCTTGCTCGAGATCTGCTGGCTAATCCGCCCGACCTGAAGGTGGAGCAGCCACAGACAAAGGTAGCGGATCTGCTTATTTTCAGTGTTTTCCTAGAGGTTTTGCCTATGACATCATGCCGGTGCTCACCCTTTGATCTCTTCCTGTCTTGTTTAGGGTAAAAAGAGTAAGGTGTCAACCACTAAACAGACACAGGTGGCAACTAACACCTTGTCTAAAGTTGCCTTCCTGCTGACTGTGTTGAGTGAGAGGCTGGAGCTCCATAACCTGGCATTCAACACTGGCATGTTCTCCTTGGAGCTGCAGAGACCACCGGCTTCTACTAAAGCTCTGGAGGTAAAGCAGAAATGACATTCACCCCATAAACCTTGTGATCAGCTAATATGAAAAAATAGTTTCTTGTTTGGGATGTGACTGATTTGGCTGATAGGTGTAGTCTGTAATATATAATCTATATTAGTAAATTGGACACAAATTTGGAGAGAGTTTAGCCAGCTTTGCACTTTGAAACTGATGACAAACTAAAAATGCATTAAAGTGTTTTAATGCCTTATTTTAAACGCGTCCAGTGAAGCATTTTAATTCTGAGCTACTGTGTTCTTGTGTTAGGTGAAGCTGGCATATCAGGAGTCAGAGGTGGTGGCTCTGCTGAAGAAGATTCCTCTGGGTCTTGTTGAAATGACTTCCATAAGGGACCGTGCAGAGCAGCTCCGTGATGGAAACTTCTGCGACTATCGACCAGTTCTTCCCCTCATGCTGGCAAGCTTCATATTCGACGTACTGTGCACCCCTGGTAAATCACGCATCTACCTTTTCGCACCGTTTTAAAAAAGTGGTTTAAAACCCTCCAAATCCCCATGCTCATTTTTAATGTTTTTTTTTTTTTTTTGCCTGTTGCAGTGGTCTCTCCCACAGGCTCTCGACCTCCTAGCCGGAACCGTAACAATGAAATGCCTGGTGATGAGGAGCTGGGATTTGAGGCAGCTGTAGCAGCTCTTGGTAAGTATCGATTTGTAAAAAGAAAACACAAAACCAACCAGCATTAATGTTTTTGTTTAGGATATTCTCTTTCTTTCTGTGTTTTAAATGTCTCTCATTTTCTCTTCTTTCTCTGTTTTTTAAGGTATGAAGACAACC
>JAUCMU010000024.1:6959931-6984558 GCA_032275025.1 Enteromius treurensis
TATAATGACGTAAGCGTGCTCCGGCACGTTTGCTAAAATCATATGTGAGTGCAGGCCAGAGGGGGAGTGGGGAGGGGTGACAATCGTACTCTGGCCCGGTTCACGGCAACCATGCCTAGTGTGAGTACACCCTAAGAGTGGGAATAGTAGTGTACTTCACAATACGAATCACAATAGGCCCGCGGTGCAATATTATCATGATACATCGGTTATTGCGATAATCTATATATTGCTAGATAATCTTAATAATGATGCATCACAATGTCTGTCTAACTTTGAAAACAAAGTACCTGTGAAAAGGTTAAGTGCTAGTTTTCTCTTTATTCAGGTCCAAATCCAAATTTCTCTAGTTTATTTAAATGTTAAATCTAATTTAATCATATTATTCTTGGACTTATTAAAATCGTAAACTTCTTTGTGTGTTAACCAACCTTTTCTTTTGTTTTATTTTCCATGCCATATGGGTGCAGATTTATGTTTGTGCCTTGTAATATCAGAGAGAGATGGAGAGCATCCAGTTTTGTTCACATAAATCTAGACACACTGACACACTGAGAGGTTATGCTACCACTGGACTGAATATGCGCTCTGCAGTAACAACGTGATTGTGCTTATGGTTCACGCTGATACTTGCTCCATGTTTTTTTTTTTCTCATTTCCATAAACATAATAAACCAGTACAGCTAATACATGCTTCCCCAACTTCATAGAAAATAAGTTTCATGGTTGTTCAGATCGCTTTGGAAAGGAAGTGAAAATGGTGCTACCCTGATTTCCACACATTTTCAGATGCTGGGTGCAGGGAAATCTATTTAGAGTGCTTTTATTGAATTCATTAAAATATTGATATTTGGCACCGGATATTGATTCTCGTATCGCGTGGAGAAGGACAAAGACATGTCCCCATATCAATACTTTGTCCCACCACTAATATAGACCCATTGAACCGTCATGTCTTTTTGAGAACCTACTAGGACAAACTCTCCTTTCCTCTCATCTCTTCGAAATACCAGCAGGCAACATTGTTCAGGATGAAGGAAGGCTTTGCATGCATGGACCATCAAAACATTAATCCTCCATATTGGAGTGTCATTTAGTGTCAGTGGTACCAAATGGTTCTTTTGTCGCTTCTGCTTATTGTGGGATCAGTCAGTCACTGGCCATCCTTTTACCCAGCAGGGTGCCATCCTGGCTGGCACTTTTCTCTCTTGAATCCAAACCCTTATTGCTTGCTGCTTTGAGGCGCCATTGTTTAGAGATTTTGGCTTGAATCTCCAATTAGAGGACCGTTCTCTGATAGAAATAACCTTTTTCTATCCTGTAGCCCCTTTAGTCTTTCTTTCAGCTGTGTTGGAGGCAGCTCAGAATGAGGTTATTCAGTAGATCAACTGGTAGACGTTGGTGCAGCTGTCACAGACATGACAGGGAGGTAGCGTGGTGACTGTCCTGACATTTGGGTAGCCAACCATTCATACTTGGCTGACTTAAGTCTTGTTTCCTTTGCTTGAAGACCTGTCTTGAAGGCCTTCTTTGCAGCAATTTTTGTTTATGCGTTTATAAGAGGCATCGGTAGATTTAGAGTGTTTTAAAAGTTGTTGTAAATAATAACAATAATAATAAGTAAATTTTGAATATGCTTTGTAGGGATTGCAATTTGGTTGAAATGAAAGGAAATCATATATCACTATATATTGAAAGTGTAATATAAAAATATATCTTATATCATATCTTATAAGAGTATATCTTATCTAAACCCTAGAAATCCCGTCTTTTGGTTTTAATCTTTGAAGAGAGATATTTTGCCACAAACAAATTAAAGTGCATGATTCAAACAAACACTCATAAATGTGCTTAATTCTGTTGAGGTCACTGCATGCTTATAAGCAGAACATGAGAACATATACAGAAAAATAGCCACCTGAGGTCACAGTCTCATTAAAGTTTTGCATATTGTACTGTGCTCTGGTAAAATGTAAATCTGCAAATTCATTTTAAATACAGCAAAGTGTCCTTTTGAGTAATACTTTTTTCTTCTAATTGTTGATGGCCAGGCACTGCAAGAAAGAGATTGGTTTAGTTTCCCTACCCCCTTCTGTCTGCTCTCAGTAGGAAGTCCATCTGTAGCGGCCTTTTTGCAAGCAGGTGTGTGCTACACTAAAGTGTATGTGTGTGTGTGTGTGTTTGGGACAGTGTGTTGTACTGTTGAGAATAATGGTCTTCTATTGAATTCATCATCCTTTCCTTTCCACATTGGAGGAAAATAAGATTAAATGGGTGGCACTGGATGTCAAAAGGAAACATAAGGACCCTCCTCCCGTTGTGAGTCACACACTGGGGCTCTGTCACAAGTCCCTCCATCCAATCTGCCTCCCTGCTTTAAACAGTGCTTTTCCATTCAGTCTTCCTTTTCATTTTCAGCTAGCAGCGTGTTCCTCCCAGAGGTTTTGGATTTTGTTTCCCCTCTCCAGAGAGAGCCGAATCACAGACCGAGTTAGTAGGCTCCTGTTTAATAACCAAAGAGCGACTTATAATACCACTGCAAAAACTCACCGCAGCCCTATAATAGAAAAGGATTTCATTTCATTAAAGTGCTGGCCTGTTTTTGTTAATGTTTGTGTTGTCTTGATAGTATGGTAGAATGGCCTACTTTGGGTATTTTTAATTTTTTAATTTTTTTTGTTTAAATTATCTTTTTATTTTGGCCACACATGAAAGTTATTATTCTATTACAGTTGATTGACACTAGGGTGTTTTCACACCTGACCCATTTGGGAGGTTGTTTTAGAACCTGGCAATTGTTCTCGCTTTCATTTACTCCAGTTCATTTAGGCAGGCTAACATGAACACATCAATCGCGCAGTTACAGTTTTAAGTCCCTGTGTTGGATAGAAGCAAACTATTCCCTCTAATATAGGGCTTTCCACACTTGAAATTGTTAACCCAGGGTTATCCTAAACCCCGGATAAATGGAATCCTGGGGCATCTGTAATCATGTTTCACACTGCTTATATTAAACTGGGGTTAGCGGTTAATCCTGGGTATTCATTAACAGACGTTTCACACTGCACATCCCTAAACCCCGGGTTTACGTTCTAATTTGCATATTTGCGGTGTTACTGTATCGGATTGGACGTACGGCAAGGTGCAGGCAAACCTGCCACTTCCAGTTATGCTACCAGTTTAAAAAAAATGTCGCCGCATAGGTCTTTTTTAGCCTCATGAGACGCACAAAGGCAAAAAAACAAAGACAAAATAACAAGAGAAAGAAACAAAGGAGCAAAGTATATGAACATTTATTTGAATTTCTTTTAAGTTTCGAGAGACTAGTGTTTACGTGTACAGTAGCGTCATTGTTTACAGTTTATAATCTTTTTTGCCTTTTTTCAGTTTGTCCCGTAGCTGACCGGGCGTTCGTTAATACCCAGCCTCAGCTAATTTCTCAGTCAGTTCTTTAAACACTCGGTTGTTTCTGACCATGCCGTCAAATTTGTCTTGAATATTTTTTTCTGACTATAATTGTAAAAACCACACAGTCTCCTCATCACTCCAGTTCACACGCTTTCTGTCTTTTGACATTTCTATTGACGTTAACATTAACTTACTGCTCATCGGCTTACACACCACGCGCGTTTCCTGTTAGCCACTTATGTAATGCTCGCTGATTTCTGATTGGCTGTCTGTGGCTAAGCGTCCAGCAGCAACAAGCAAACACTGCTCTGTTTCACACTGAACACACTTAACACCGCATTGCGGCCTGCTCCGGAGCAGGGTTTCATAACCCCGGGTAAAATGCTGTGCTGACACCGCTTTCAAATTACAGGTGTGAACGTGTCTTTACACGGGGTTAAAAGTGGTGTTTAGAACGCAGATAACCCGGGATTAAGCACAGTGTGAAAAGCCCTTATGTGTACTTGAACTCATGAGATGCTTTTACAGACACAAAAACCTCACTAGTTGTGACGTTTGTAGATCGATAACCCATCGAAAATGAATATGTGTGTGTGTGTGTGCCTTTTCATTTGTTCTGTTTTATTGAATGCAATGTCAATGATTTATACAATTATTTGCAGGTGAAAGAATGTGATATCTGAATGTATTTTGCTTGAGGATTAAAAATAAGCCAGCAGGGAAAGTGTTAACAAACATAATAGTGCATAAATAGTGAAATATGCAAGTCAATGATACATGATTAATAAATTACTCATAAATTACTTTAATTATAAAATTAACCAATTAATCATAAATTAACTCAATTAAATTAAGAGTACACATTTAAAAAAGAGAGAGGGAGAGATGCTCCCTCTATGTGACTGGAGTGATATTGAAACGTAGTCTGTGTTTTGTTTGGTGTAGTTTCTGTCAAATTATGGTGTTTTCAGTTTTGACATTTTAACACACCCATTTAAGTCTATATTTATACATTTATATCAGTCATCAACTAAATGGCCAATATAATTATTAGTGACAACCCCACTAATGATCTATAATTGAGAGATATCACCCAAGGAAGAGTGTTGTTTTTGGAATGTAAGCATGACTGTGTTTTAGTTATAAGGACAAGATAATTTGGGGGATGGAAAGTATGGCAGCTTTTGCTTACATGGCTATGAATTAGTACTATTCATGAATGAATTATGTCATACATTATTAATTTCTCTCAACTGCATAATGAAAAAAAGTGCAGTTGAAATGCATTTAATTAGTCTGGATTCGTCTAGAAATGTCTCACTTTTTTCCCTCCATATTTGGAGTCTGCTTCTGTAAAGCCTGTCAATGCAGGAATAACTTCAAAAGTACACGGCCATGTACATGAGCAGCTTAGAGGGAACATTGATCGATGCCAACTTCATTACCTTGAAAAAGCTTCATTCAGTATGTTTGCATGCGCACCACTTTTTAACAAAGTAATTTGGCCCACATGTTTTTTCCCCTATACGGCCTTCAACCTGAAATGGGCTTGCTACCTCTAGTCTGGTTGATATGTCATGATGCAATATATACATTATTGAGAATGTGTCACGATGTATCCAAATACTGATTGTAGCACAGCCTGCTGGCAGCCTGCTGATTAGTTGCCTACAGTGGCTCACTTTGGAGGTCACCAAGCATGAGAGCAGGAGACCGCAGCCGTTTTTATGCTGTTCTCATGCCAAGTCATTTTTCATGTGTGTTTTGGTTCAAGCCCTCTGGCTTTTTACAGCAACTCTGAGGAATTGAGTTTGCGCTCCGCCTCTTTTTTTTTTCTTTTCTTTTTCCTGTATGATTCCTCTCTCTGCTCCCTGCTTGTGCTGTCAGTTTGAGTTCTTTGAATTCAGGTCCAGGAGGGAAGCGCAATTGTGATGTTTGGCTCGCGTGTCTTGATGTAGTTAGTGAGGTTTGGTGTTTTTTAACCTGCTGACCTCGCTGTGACCCTGCTGTGTCTATGGTGACCGCTCCAGCTGTAAGAGGTTGTGGCAGCACAGGGCTTTGTGGCTGCATTCCAGCGTTGACATGTCTGCACGCGTAGAGACACCATTACAAAAGCCTCTGCTGAACATTATGGTATGGTAACTTGGAGACTATTTTCAGGTAGCTTGAGAGTTTAAAGGTGATATATCATGAAAATCAGACACTTTTTAAGTGCTATAATCATGTACTAAACAAGAAAAAAACAACATTTGAATTAGAACATATTTGATTAGCCATTCTTTGCAAGCTTGAAGGGAAAAAGCAGTTTAGATTTCACCCCCCCCCCCCCATGATGTAGAAAGGGGATATTTTTATGACATTCTAGCCACTTAATCTAAACGTTTCTACGCGTGTCACCATTGTGTTTTTCGAAAGCAACAACATTGTAACACCATGGCAAATGTTCGAGTAAAACATGCGTACTGTTTTGCCTTTGGCTGCAGTGATGAGTACAGAGCGCTGTTTAGAGTCTCAGCCTCTGAGGAGACAAGATAGCAGTGAACTTATTGATTTATTAATTGTATATAACTCTATGCTATTTCTTTCCCAGCTGTTTGCCCTCAAAGACTTAACTGACTGTTTTTGTAACTTGTGTGTATTTAATAGCTGTGAAGTGAAATATGGGATGGGATAATGGTTAGTCTTTTGAATTGTCCCACTTTTTCTCAACACACTTGTGCCCAAAATTCCTCTTAACCATTACAAATCTAAGGATTTTAACCCCTAGCATCCAAACCCAGACCTGACCGTTACCATGCCAACAGCTTTGTCACCCTGACAACAGTTCTGCACATTCTCCATCACACTTGCTGGAGTCGGTGTCTGTGAGGGACAGAGGTGTAGCTGATACAAACACCGAGCAGATTATAGCAGCTCACAGTGTTTAATAGGCTAGCTGCTATCTTGCTAGAGTGACAGGGATGGATAGTTTGACAAGACCGGACTTGCCCTCATAGAGTGAATGTTTTCTTTTATTGCCATTTCATTTTCCCTCTCTCCATCTCTCTATAGCTCCCTCATGCTTTCTCCTTCATTCACGTTATTGTGTTGTCTTTCATTTCCAGCTATACGTCCATCATTGTTCTCTTCTTGCACCGTTGTACAGCCTATTCATTGGTATTCTGACCCTAACCAATCCTTTCCCCCCCTGAATATCCAGGAAGATTCAGAAACATTGTGAAAAGAGCCTGATCCTAAGTCTCCTAATGTCTTGCTAATGGCTATAGACTTTGTTCACTGAATGGGCTCTGACTCTGAACAGTGCCAAGAAGAGCATCGCATGTGTCTCTTTTGAAGGGGCTAAATATCAGTCTCTTATCATTTTCTTATTTTATACTGTCTTACCTTAAGTCTCAGTCTTGTCCTCCAACTCTTTCTAAACTGCTCCATGTGGCTATCACTTACATCCAGCCCTCTTACAAGTCTCCTTGCTGCTCTGTGCCTTAATCTTTCTCTTTAGTGCACACATACTTTTCTCTTGCTTGGCTTTTTGCAGCTTTTTGCCACGCTTTGTGATCTCAGTGCCGCTGTGCTCCAGTCAAGTGCTCTTCAGTCCTAAGGAGGCTTCTACACCTCGCCTCCCGTCCACTGGGCTTAAGTGGGGTTTAGTGCTCTGACCTGACTCATGATCAGGCCCTCTAGCTCAAACAGCAACAGCACGGAAAGTAAATGAGCAGATCCTGCACCATGGCTAGAAAGTCCTGCTCATTAATGAATCATGATAAACTTGGAGGGGTAGAAACAAGCGAAGAATAACTAAAGGGATGTGAGTAAAAAAAGTTTGAGACATTCAGATCCCTGCAGGTAATGATTAGGTGATTTCCTGGTTGAAAGACGTATTTGCTGTTTTGTTTCTCCTTTTCTTTTGCCATCTTTCTGATTCGTTTGTCACACTGTGACCTCCTGACACATTAGTCCTCCCGCCTACTTTAAACGTAAATTGCATTCTGGCATTAAAAACCCTAATAATTCACGGTTCATAGCATGTAATCAGTTAATTATTAAATTCAAACCATCTGTAACACACTCTGATCTCGGCACCATGCGCCATGGAGCGTAGAGCAGCACGGCATCTGCAGAGTCAAGAAGCTGAAATGAAAAGGACGGTCCATATGGTCGAGATTCAAAATGGCTCCACTGGAGGCGTCGTGATGCTTGAGCTCAGCGCCATGCTGTTTCCATGAGGCAGAGTTTCCAGTGTCCTGCCAAGATGCCAAGGATTCACTGTCTCCTCAGCTGGCTGTGAACCAGCAGTAGGGTTTACTGTAAGAGATCATGTAGAAGGAGGTGAAGATGGTGCACAATGTCAACACTCTTGCTGTCAGCCATCTTTAAGACTCCAGTTCCTGTGTCCTTCTACAAATAACCTCTCTGGCCCCGGCCCAAATGTCAGCCCTAATAAGAGTCCTGTACTATGACCTAATGCATAGATTGTAGGGTAGTGTTTACCTAGCTTATCTACGTCCACAAAAGTGAGTGTCCCTCAAAAATAAGAAATAGCCAAACAAACCAACAAAGATATTTTGAAGAAAGTGTGTTACCAGGCTGTTTTTGGTCATCATTGGCTTTCATAGTATATTTTTCCCCTATTATGAAAGTCAATGGTGACCCAAAACAGCCTGGTTACAAACTTTCTTCAAAATATCTTTCCTAGTATTTGCTAGAACAAAGAAATTCATACCGGTTTGGGACTACTTGAGGGTGAGTAAATGATGACAGAAGATTCATCTTTGGATAAACCATGGATTTATTACCTGACAGCTGTTTTATGATAAAAATTGGTGCAAGCAATTTGGTGATATTAGTCATGTTGAATTGAAAATGGCCAACATCATTTATTTGATTTATGTAATTTGTAATTCACTGTAATAAGACAAAAGCCATTGAAGCATATTAGTCATATGATTAACATTAAATATGTGCATAGTTTAAAGTAATAAATAATCTGTAAATACATTATTTGTCATTTTTTATAAATGCATTATTTAATTTAGATTGTAATTTTGTTTTTAATTATAAATGAAAAGCACCGTTACATTTGTGACCACCAATACTTTATTTCTGGTTTATGTCACTGCAGTCATGTGACAATGCCTATGTTCAGATTCATATTTGCATATTCTGTCCTATTTTTTTGTTGTTTTTTTTCTGTTCTATATGTTTGTTTTATATTCCTCTCCCTTACTGTGCAGTGATAGAGTTGCAGCTCTTGGAAATAGACGGCGTACAATGCATACACATTTAATATTCCTATTTTCAAAGTTGATGTTATACATGAGATACACTGCTGTTGTTGGCCACATTTTAATATAACGGTTAAGCTCTGGGATGACAGGGCTTTATTGCTATTCTTATGAACCGAATTAAGGCATATAAAGATGAATTTGACAACCAAAGTTTATGCACTTTTGTCCTTCGGGTTTTATTGTATTGATTTATAGTGTGTGTGCTTGTGAGAGTGTGCAAGAGTAAATATTTGCCTATATCTTCAAGTGTGTGTTAAGGCATAAAATACATTTAATGACTTAATGTGTCAGCTTCTTCTGGAGGCTGAGCACCTATTGACTTACGGATCAATGGCTGAATGATGTGACGTTCCTTTTTCTGTTCTTGTGTATGTAAACCCATGTGTTTTAAGTGGGCATGTGTCAGTTTGTACTTGTAAACGCAGTCAGTGCTAGCGTTTATTCCTTACAGAACTCTTGAGATGAGTCGGTATTGGGGAAGTATTTATGTAACGTTGATAGGCTTCCTTTTTCTCTCTCTCTGTTTCTATGCCTCTCTGTGCTATAATAAAAGCTGAAAGGGAGGAAACTTGGCAGGAGTTCATATTTGAGACTGTTTTTGTCTCCCTAAGGACATTTCCTACTCACTTTTCACAGCTGGAAAAGACATTGTCACTTATATTGCTGACTGCGTGTTAAAGATAAGGGCTTCGGAACGACCAAATTAAACAGAGGGGTTTATAGAGAGCTCCTCTGCTTGAGTCTTATGGACAGCACTTCCGCTGCATAGTAAATCTAGTCAAGACTTCTGCTTTTTCCTGAGTGCTCGGGGTGGCGGCAGCCTATTGATTAAGAATATGTTTACACAAAGGTTGCGGCTTGACGCAGTCTAGAGATTCACAGAAATCAAAACGCTTCTCTCAATTATCTTGTGGAGCAGGGGGTGCTTGTGGTTTGTGTAGGCCAGCTTGTAAGTTGCTTTGGGTAAAGAGAATATGTTAAATCATCAGTTTCACTTTGTTACGAAAGGATATGAAACTATTGAGATTTTTGACTTGATTTAGACTTCGATTATTTTAGTTTAAATGCTGACTCAGTCTGGGAATTCACCAGCCATCTTCCAGTGTTTTGTTAAGCCTTGAAGAATAGTATATCAATCTAGTTTTTCTTTTATATTGTTTTTATTTAACAAGGACATGAAGCAAACACTGTTCTTTTCAAGATATCCAGAAAAATATGTCTATATACAGGGCTCCAGTGTGCGACCTAATTCCTCAATAGTGCGACAAAAGAAATCACCCGTTCGAGGGGAAAAAAATACAATAGAACCTATTCTGCTGTCTTTACTGGATGTGGCACAGCACATTCCCCACAGAAAATTAATGCTGCCTTCTATTTATGACGTATTGACACAGGGTATGATTTCAAACGGTCGCTTTGTCGTGTCCACTGTAGACAGACTTTATCTGTTGCAGCGCGGCACGACAACTGTCTCGTTCAGTGTAGACACGGTTTTAATCATTTAATCATGTCTGGAGCCATGATATATTGTGTACTTTTGATGTTTACTTTTGATTAAATACATGCAGTCTTGATGGGCAAAACAGACTTATTTAAAAGCAACTAAAAATATTTGACCCAAATTTTTGTGCTAGTGTAAAAAAACAACAAAAAACATGCAGATTTCAGATACAACCAAGTACAAAAGTACCAAAAAAAAAAGAAAAAAAAGTGGACTATCCCTTAAACTAAGTTTAACTTTTAAAAATAAGATGCCATGGTTTTCATACAGGAAATGTCATTTCCTGAGTGTGTTGAAATAATGACACGAAGAAGGAATTTTGTTTCGTTTGTTTATCCCAGAATAATGGTCACTGTAAAAGCAGAAATGTTTATGCATGTATTTATTCTTTTTTTTTTGTACTCAGACAGAGATCTGATAATTTCCTGGCATGTTGTTGCTTGTCTTATTGTGGATTAGGTGGAAGGTTTAAAGTTATTGTGTCTCTCACACTCTCATTCCACATACCTCGCTTCCCCTCCTGTCATCCGTGCTCACATCACTTTCTTTATTCCCCCCTGCTACTCCGACATGTCTATTCAGCTCACTTTTTCTTTTCCTGGGCCCCCGCTCAGTCTCTCTCTCGTGGTCTTACTCCCCTCTGTCTAAATCCAGCTGTTGTGTTAATAGTTTTCCTGCCGCCTGGAGAGACAAGTAATGAGATTCCATTTGGAAACCAAGACCTTTCGGCTTGAAGAGATGTTTTTTTTTTAAATTTAATTGTTTGTTACTTTACTTGACTTGGCAGCCTCTCAGCTTTGCTTTGACCTGTTTTCTTTTTTGCCTTTTCATTCAGCCACATCTATGTGGCTTTGGTTTTATGCTTTTAATGTCCTATATCCCTTTCAGTGTCACTCAGGGTTTCTCTGTCTTTCACGTGCCTTTGAGCTCAGATTCACCTTGAACATTTAATTGCGACAAATCTATGTTGAGAGTAATAAATGTAAAAAAAAAAAGGCATGGCTGTGGTTGTTTCCTCAAGCTTTTCTTTCACTTCCTCTTTTTCTTTTGCAGCTTGACAGACTTTATTAATGTAACTTCTCCATATGGTAAAGGTTGTAGTGTAGGGCAGAGTGTCAGAAAGCTGGGTTTGCATCCGAGATCTTGGGTCTTCCTGCATGACTATGACCCCAAACATACTTCAAAAAGCACCCAGAAGTGGATGGCAACAAAGTGCTGAAGAGTTCTGAAGTGTCCAGCAATGAGTCCATGGAATGGCACCCTTCCGATATGAGAGACCTGGAGCAGTTTTCAAAGGAAGAGTGGTCCAAAATTAGGGGTGAGAGGTGTAAGAAGCTTGCTGATGGTTATGGGAAGCGACTGATTTCAGTAAAAAAAAAAAATCCAAATTGTGTGCAACCAAAAATGAAGTTAAGGGTGCCAATAAGTTTGTCCGGCCCATTTTTGGAGTTTTGTGACAATGTCAAATTAGTTTTTTTCCCTCCCTTTTTTTGTTTCGTACCAATACACACAAAGGGAATAAACGTGTGTATAGCAAACCATGTTTTAATGCAATACTTATCCGTGAGAAATACTTGAAAATATAAATATAAATGGGAGTGTCAGTGTCATAAGAGCCTCCTCTGGACATAATCCAAAGCAAGTGAGACAGGAAAGATGTATGCTTATGGCAGGTGAACGTCAATCTGTTTTGCTTGAATGCTTCTTTTCATGTGGTCATCTGAGATTGATGTTAATACCAGATGCAAACATTGCCCGAGCCAGTCTCCTGTCTTACGTGTATGGCCGCATCCGTCTCCCACTCTCCCCCTGCCTGTTTTTGGTCTTCATGTGGAAGCAGGCCTTGCCTGCTCGTGCGTGGCCTGAAGGTGGAAGTGTAATTTCCTGTGGCAGACAGGCTGGGAACAATTGGTGGGGGGGTGGTTGAAGAGAAACAGGCTGTGAACACACTACCCTACGATAACTCAAAGAGGCAGGCTGCTGCGTGGCTGCCGAGACAAAACCGAAGAGGGAAAAATGAATAGCTAAGCCACAACCCCCCTTTTAAACTCCCGGCTCTTTCAAGAAGGTTTGTGTTCAGCCAGGCCTGAGAGTCGGGCTGTTGTGTTTTCTCAGGCTGAAAGTGGGGAGCACAAGAGAGGTACATTAGTATCGCCTCATTGCCATTTATTACGCTCCTCTGTTCTTCTGGAGCGCCTTCGTAATATGGAAATAATTGAGCTCTGATAGAGCAAATGCCAGGACATTGTGTTTTTGTGTGTTCCGTCATTCTTTAGTTTCTTGTGCTTGTTTGTTGCATAGTGTGATGATCTCCATCAGACAGTACCCGAAGCCTGAAGTGTAGAGGATGTTGCAATTGTTCTTGAAGATTTGCGATCTGAGACTTTTTAGAGAATGTGACACAGCTTCCACGTAATGCGTATAATTACTCATGCATGCACTTTTAATTTTATTTGTTCAGTTATGTATTAATTTTGTATATTGTATGTTGGCTCTCATAGATGGTTTTGTTAGTCATTCTTCCGGTAAATTTTTGGGCAGCAAGCCACATCAAGAGTAGCATCTGTACGGTCGTTCCCCATAGAGGAAAGAAATTGTGTGTTTAGAGAACTCTGTTTCCGTGCTAAACCAGATCATTCTCTTGAAGAATTAAATCCTGTTCGTAGGTGTTTGTCCATCTGACTGTCCATCATCGCCCACTCTGAGTCTGTTCCAGACCTGATCAAGCAGTATTCATTCTAACAGAGCAAAAGCTCTTCAGTGACTGATTGGGAACACACTCCATGGGAAATGACTAGCACACACTCCACGCAGGAGACTTCTTTAATTTATTCCGATAGAATGTTCCGGAAGTACATGGAGGAAATGGTTTTGAACTGTAATTTATAAACCTTTTAAAGATGGATCTACTTTGAGCTGCAAGGATTTTAATTGATGGTATGTTTTTTCTGCTGCTGTCAACCTGCAATTTCAACTATTTACAATAAAAAAAAAAACTATACCTAAAAAACCTAAAACCTTTTTGTTTTTTAAATCAATAGGTTTATATTTCACCATTGATTATAATTTGGTTTGTCATGTTTTGTCTTTGTCCAATTTAATCAAATCAAAATTTTGATATTCACCTTGTAGCTGGATTGTTTGGTTTATGGCTTATAACTCTTATAAGAAGACTTTTTAATACCTCTGGAACAGATGTGACTGAAAAATTGGTTGGGTGCTTTCGTGCTTTTTATTTTTCCTAGGCACGTTGCTTAGCAAGCCAGTCAGCTTTCGGGCTGTTGTTTTGATTTCCCTAATCATAAAAACACAAATATTACAAATATACAATTATTTTCTTTTCTTTTTTTTTTGAATGAATTAATTCTATCTGTTATCAATTTTTGGTGCAGTGCCCTCTCCCAAAATATCCATGTGATGTTGATGAATTTAGCCAAAACAAGGTATCTTGAGAGAAATTATAATTAAGTTACCTACTTTTTAAAATGGCCTTTGTTCCACAATCCTGTCTATGATGCCTTGAAATGTACTTAGATTTCTGTATCAGGAGAGATACTTATTGAAAAGAGCACACAAAACTGTGCTTTGATTGAGACATCTGTATTTTAAATCGCGGCTGCTTTTCTGACAGCCTTTTGTTTGTGATTTAAAGGAATAGTTCACACAGAAATGAAGACTCTGTGAAGACCCTCGTTCTCTGAAACATGTACGATTTTCTTTCTTTTTTTGAAATGCAAAAAGAGGCCTTGCACAAAAGGCTAAAACCAGAGTCAAAAAAGCCTCATACGATCATCATGTAAAAAGGAATAAATCCATATTTAAGTCCACTGTAATTTTTAAATCTCTGCCATGCCTGTATATACTCAAATCTGGTGCCTCAAGATGCATTGCATCAGTTTTAAAGTCAATGATGTCACTTAACAGAATATTTTTGTGGTTGTACCCCTTTTTCATTCCTTATTTAGTCGTCTTCTAGCATTTACCATGGCTATTTTTTCCTTCAGGTCACCCTTTTAGTAGTTTGATGTAGTCTTTTAGAGATTAGAGTTGTAGTTTTGTCAGCTTCCCGCCTCTTTTCTATCGATCTATTGGGAAGAGCTAACAGTTTTACCCTTTTGTTTTGCTCACATGGAGGACCCAGAGAGGATGTGTATTAATCCTGGGTGCTACCTCTAATAGAATTATCAACTCCTGATGTTGTGCACACCATAAATCTTCGCCCCACTCGCTGTCTTCCTCTTGTCAGAAAGTGCAAGAGTGTGCACTTCTCCTGCGGTGCACTTTCCAAGTGGCGTTTCATATTTATTCCCCCTTCACTGTTCTGTGGAGGGAACGCGAACAGCGTTTCTTTGCAGGGGGGGGTTGTACAACCTAGTGTGCTTTTTAAGCGATTTTATGTAATGTTAAGATTGGTTATTTCAACTGAAGATGTGCCTCTTTGAGTTTTCTCTCGTACGTACACACAGCAAAGCAGGCTTTTAACTCTGCTTTTAGCTAGCTTTGCATTTACTGACATTAAATGTTCTTTAATAGTGGTGAATTATACATAAAGACCAATGCATGTTTTAAAAAGCGTGCTTGGACAAACCTGCTTAATAATGACTCCGCTTTTTGAGATCCACGTTCATTAAAAAGGCATAGCTCTTAAGTGAATGTCACAGGTCCATCGGTGGTTTGGCATCTCGCTAGATCTTTCCTGCTTTAAGTTAGATATGCCAAACCTAAGTGTCTCGTATCAAAGCCCTGTCCCACATTTGCCTTTTAATCTTTGTTGGATCTGCATAGGATGTTTGTACAGTCCTGACACAATTCTGTGAAGCCTGCGGGTCGCTGCAATCAGTCATGAAGATCTCCCTCTTGTTATTAGTGTAGGACCGCAGAGACTTTTGCCTTTTATCAGCTACACAGACCTGACATCCGTCTTATGCCCAAATGTTCCTATTCATCAGTTAGCGCTTTTGCATACTTGCACTAAGGAGCTCATTTGCAGTCAAGAGAATTTATTTCTCTTTGTGCAAATTCAGACATGCTTCATTCTCATTTGTTTATCACACATGCAGGGTAAGTTCTCCCATTCACAAAGCTCTTGAGGACTGTGCTACTAGAGAACTCTGCATATATTGAACGAATGCATATATTCTCATACGCAAAAAGCAGCGGGTCCCTCTTGCAGTAACCACTTTCGCTTATAGATATCAGATCTCAGCTGGCCCAGACATCATGAGTGGGAGATCCATCTTATTAACTGTCTCCTCCTGCTGGGACTCAATATGCAAAGGAGATTGGGAAAAGCTGAACTCAGGAGCAATGCGCAGAGACACGCAGGTACATTTGACCTTGCATATAAAAAGCAACGTCTTCATTAACAAACCATCAGCCTGTCTCCAAACGGCATCTTTTTCTGTGATAATATAGTGGAATTAAAATTTTCATTCTAACCCTTCATGGTCTTCTATTACTGTTTAAATTTATTTTCAATAGAAAGTAATTGGAAAGACATAAGGGACATGAACATTTCCATTTTTGTTTAACATTTACTTTTAACACATTTCATAGACAAACCCAGGGATGGCTTGTTCCTTTAGATGAGATGCACACGCATGCTGCTCGTGTGAGTTTTATGAGCAGCGAAGGATCAGTGGTCTGTGCCGGTTGAATAGATCTCACAGCAGAGAAGAATATTCCAGCGCTGATTCTATTTGCATTAACTCAGGAAAAACCAGCACTTCCCCTCTAAGTGTGATTCACAGGTCAAGGTAATGCTCATATCTCGCCTGTCAGCAGAAGACCAATAACAACAGAAAATGCACACACAAATACGGATACAAACAGAGGTGCAGAACAATGTGTACTAGAAGATTAACTGTTTTAATGCACTTCCTCCTCTCTGCGTTTTATTTTGTGGCTATGCATTTGGGGAAAGAAGAAAGCATGTCTGTGAGTGACCTTTAGTGGTTTGGGTTCCATTGGGGGCAGATTAATTACTCTGCAGCATTAGCATGACAGGGCCCGTGCTTGTCAGCTCGCAAATGTCACCTCATGAACTTCAGCCGCTCTGATTAGAAGTGAATGTACTTGCTTAATAAGAGATTCCCTCTCTCTCTCTCTCTTTTTTTTTTCTTTTCTTCTTTGTGGCATTGCCTCCCTTCACTTGTCCCTTCAGCGCTCTTGAATGGTGACTTGAATGGATAAAAATGCCTCGGTCTGGGATTGAAGGGTACAGCTGTGCCAGAGTTGCCATCGTTGTGTGAGATGAGGTAGTTACAAGCACTCTAAAAACAACAGCCAATTTGTAATTGGCACATTGGAATATTGGGCGGTACCTTGTGTTTAATTTGAGTCAGGATAGCAATTGTACATGGTGAATACAATCTGGGCCGCTTGCAGCACTCTTTACTCAGTTTGGAGAGGATTTGAGAGTATACTCAAAGGACATGTTCTTAGAGCGCAACTGATGGGATGAAGTGAAACATAACAGGGCTCTCGATTTTTTTTTTTTTAGGGTTACTGAGGGTTAACAAACACTTTGGCAGCTCAAAGTTATAAGACATTTTTAAATGAATCCATATGAATCAGGCATTTTTATCCAAGTCTTTTGAAAAGATTCTATCATATTTGCTGAACAGATATAATTTAGGCTTTTATTCAACGCACGCACATAGAGCTCATTAGATATGTTAAACAGTAGCCCAAACTTGAATTCTTGACATGCAAAAACAAATGCGATTCTGTTTACCATCTTTATTTCAGAGATATGTTTTGCATATGAGCAAACGTCTTACACTGTGTCTACACCAGACAAGACTCTTATCACGCCGCAACAGCTAGAGTCTGTCTGCTCTGGCCGTGATAAAAACAACTATTGTAAATCACTTGTTCTTTGTGTCAGTATGTCAGAAATAGAACTGGGCATCAGTTTACTGTCAGAGTATCATCTCATGTAGAGGTTTTGTTTATAGTAGTTTGTATAGGTTTGGAATAACGTAATGTGATTAATGGCAGAATCTTTGTCTTCTTTGAGCTAGGGTTGATATCAAACTTCGAACATTAGTTAAATTAAAATATAAATGACTCATTTGATTGCTCTGTTTCAAATGGAAAGAGGCATAGAAAGCAATGACCGCACAGTTGATAGCACAAATGAGGAAAGAATGCCACTTAATTTGTTATAGCATTTAAAATGATTGAATCATAATCAATAATGTTTATCTTATTTTAATAATTTATCTGCAGTATGCTTTCTATGTTCTTAGGTGCTTGTTGCTCGTGTCCATCCAAGCATTATAATGGATTTTTTTTCAACTGTAAATGCAAACTCATTCTGCCAAACTATCAGCTGAAACTTTTTTTGATTAAATCTTAATTCTCACACCTGCTTGTTTTTCTCTGCCAAAGTTTCTGCAATCAAATCTTGTAGAGTTTAGACTTTTCCCTCATTTTCATTGCGGGTTTTTTTTTTTTAGAGCAAATCTCCTGTGAATGATCAGGTGCAGAGAGCTGTGAGAGAGAGGAGCTCTGGAGAGTCAGTGTAGAAATGCTGGACTCAGTCTTGTGTAACTTTTCTCCGCTGTGCTGATTTGCCACATACCGCACAGGTAAAATCCCATTATGATAGACTACTAATCCTCACCTGCTGGCAGACTGCTTACTATCACTCTCGCTGGCTCTCTCTGTCTCACACAGTCTTTTTCTTTCTCTCTTCCGTTCTTGCAGTATCCCCAAGTGGGAGACTCTGGTTTACAATAGGATTAGAAACACCATCCGCAGTGGAATCAGTCAAGCTGAGTTGTTAGTGTTGCTGCCGGTGTGTTAATTGGCAGATAGATCACATGGGCAGCAGGAGGTACAAACAAGAGCGACAGTGTCTAAATTCTAAAGATGTGGTTCTTTATTGAGAGGTGCAGAGCTCATCTGTAAATATGACCATGAGCTTCTCTTTTAGTGTTAAGAGTAGAGGTACATTGAAAAAGGATCCGCAATCCTGTGTGCATGCATAAATAGGTGCATAACATGTATGAATGATTCATTGCTGAAGCCAATAGCATTGCATTATTTATGTACAGTGTCTAGCAGCTGATCGGCTCATCCGTGAGGATTGACGTTTGACATGCAGGGTTGGGATGCAAAGGTCTAAAGTACTGAGACTCAGGGGGTTAAATGCCAAGGACTGGCAGCCCCATGATCCCTCAAGTTCTTTCCCCAGAATTCCCTCCACTAGGACATCTCACACAGGATCAAACAATAGAGCGCTGCTGCTTTCCTGAGAATAAAGCTGCATGCTTTAGTATCTGAAATTATGTGTTGGTGTTACCCAAGACTGAGTTTCACATTTCTGCTTCCTCATGGGGAAAATGCAGGTTTGATGATGACTTTGTATTTATAAAAAAGATGATCCTTTTTATCGGATTCATTTCGACCTGGATATATCAACTTAACTTTAAATGCTACAGCTGTCCTAAGTCCTGATCTATGAAAGATGTATGCTCAAAGTCAGAGGTTTATTTGTGCTTAAGAAGTCACTTAGTATATTTTTTCCCCTCATTTGGTCTTGGAAGTACAGGACGAAGGCAGGGTGCGTAGATGTAGACCTGAACAGCAGGGGCTCAATTTGTGGAGCTTCGAGCTGCATCGGTAATGATCCTTCTCTCTCTTTCTTTTTCCCGTGCAGGTCTTCGGCTCTGCTGATAAACTCTGTTCAGTAAGGTAAGCTGCAGATATGTCTATAACCTTGTGATTTCATGTGCTTGCATTATCAGATTAACCAGATTTACTTCGTATAACCTTAACCTTTAAATAAAAAGGATAATGCATAAATGCTTGGAATTAGTTTTGCTGACTAATTTAAATTGTGTATAAGCTAGGGAAGTATGACACATCAGAACCATATTGGTTATGTTGCTTAATTGTATCTTTTTTTTTTCCGTCACACTTTGATGAATAGCAAGGTTTGGAGAACAGCATATATTTCAAATAGAAATCTTTAAACTTAATACCATTAACACTGTATGAGATATTGCATCCTGATTATATTACATCATAAAGAAAAGAACAGGTCGTGACTGTTGGGGACATGTATTTATTCACAAATGGAGCAGGAACAGGTTTTGACATTCTAACTCGAAGTTTGATTGCATTGAAAATAGAGATAAAAAGCTCTAATAAAGTCAGACACACAATGTAAAACAGACACACAGTGAGCTACAGAAGTGGGAGGAGTAATCATAATGGGGGGAGCAGCCATCTATATCAAAGGTGCGCCATGGGATCCTTTGATACGTTCATGCTATAGCAGCATAAACTCCGGTCCCTTTGATATCTTCATGCAGTAGCAGCATAAACTCTTCCCTCCATTTCCGATGCTCCCAGGCTGAATGTAAAATATCACATCTTAATTTTTTTTTTCTGCTTTGAGCTGGTTTCATCTGTTCAGGCAACATCTCGTCTCTGTAGTCAAAGTGTCTGCGGTGTAATAGAGGCACAGCATTCATGCAGAGATTGTTTAAATCCCTTCCGCTCATGTGTTGAAACAGTGTTGTGATGACCAAATTTCTCCTCCTTCACCTTTCCTCTCTTTTCTTCACCGTTCTCTTCTCGTCGTCTTCCAACTACATCTGACACCTCTCTTACCCTGCTGAGGATGTCTACTGTCTCCGTCTGCCAATCTGTTTCTTTCCAGGAGAGGATGTGATTGAAAAAGACACATTTGTACAGAAGGCTGTATCGTATGTTTAGCTTATTACTTTTGGCTTCCCAGTGCTGTTTTCTCTCTCTCTCTCTCTCCCTTTTCTTTGTGCACTAGCTGCTAATGTGGCTGTGTAATTTATGGTAGGTTTGGGCAGAGCTGTTTAATGCCCCCTCTGCCATCGGCAGCCTACGTGAGTGCCTGCAGATATTCATCTGTGAGGCGCATCTAAATATGAAACAAATGAAATGCAGCAGCAGGGAAAACAACATCAGGTCTGATGATTAATGCGATTTACTCAGCTAGCAGACCTGTAAGTTTCCTCCACCGGTCCCTCGCTCAGTCGCTCGCTAACCGTGGGACAGATCTCGTGTTTTAAACCGCCTCCTAGATGGGCGGCGAGTGTGAGCGCAGGTTGAAGGCTGCATTTGGTAATTGCGGAACTGCAAATGGATTTCTGTAACACAAGCTGTAGTGCATTTAATGTAGTTTTATCCACATGCTCAATCACAGGCTGAAAGGTGACCTCCAGCACGGGGCCATTCTGTCTTCGTGTTTACCCGGGACATGGTCTCACCCCTCCCCTCTCCTTGTAGCCTCCGGCCCTCTGGTCATGTTAGCTTGCGCACTCTGACTCTGTCGCACCGGATCAGCTGTCAGCACATGCATATCTTCCTCATGTCTTGTTTCTACATTTGTGACTGTGTACTTCTTTTGTCTCCATATGGCAGTGTGCTAATAAGCAGATCTCATAGATGGGCTCGATGCCCAACGTGCTCATCTGTCCCAGCTTGCTAATGGCTTAACTGGATTAGCCGGTTCCCCGCGTGGGCTGATCAGAGCTCATAACGCTGATCACCTCCATTGATCCGATTGAAAAGGCCTCTGCCGATAAGAAAGCCACTGTGCTGTTCTTTTCCCTAACGTGCCCTAGGGGGATGCAGACACAGACTGTTGCTTCACACGTATGGGCCACCTGAGGATACATGCAAGGTAATGAGGTGAATGAGGGGGAAAGAAGCTAAACTGAAGACTGGTTTGAAACAGATGGAGTGAAACTGAACCTGAGACGCAGTGTCTGCTTATTGATGGGCACTTCCTGTCATCAGTATTGGTCTCTTGTCGTCTTAAACCAACATACGGCCCTGTTACTAATCAGCTGAGATAAACTGCAAGCACACAATCAGTCCCGCATTGACCTGGCAATCTCTCATCCAAGATTTGTTTCGAAATATATAAATACACTAATCAGTGCATCTTGTAGAAGACAGCTGTTTGGGTTGTACATTTCGTATTCTGCCATCGTTCGTGCTTTGGTTTCAAAGTTTACTTAAAGTCCTTGCTAGTTTCTCTGCCCAATTTTACTAATGAAGTGAGATTTTTAGAAGCTGGGATACAATCCAAATGAGACCTTTTCCCCCTCACTGTGTTTTTTTTATTTTTTTTATCTTCATCCCGCCACCATTCTAAAATATGAGACATTCTGCATCAAAACTTGCTCTCCTTGATGAGGCACTCGCCAAATTCATTTCTTGCCTGCTATGATTGATTAATTGATGTTGTTAAATGGGTCCTTTGGTAATGGCTTTTCTGTATGGCTTCCAAAACAAGAGCCAAGCTAAAGCACAGTCGCGGTCCCTTATGGCCAGAGCAGCTCTGTCTTTTGTGTTCGGTGTGGTTATTAGCTTGCGGTGTTACGTCACCGGGGCTGTGGCAGAGCTGACATCACTCAGCTGTGCCCTAATTTAGCAGGTTGGCTCTGTTTATTTTGTTTAAGTGCAGGTCAAGGCACTGTGTAGTTTTGACAAGTTGGACGCCTGCCTGCGTTCAGCCATGGAAAGAAGGGACTACTCTAGTGTTTGGCTTCTCGTTCCCGTTGTATTTAAGCAGGTGGTGTCCATTTCGTTGATCAGCCTTTCAGGCCTTGTTATGGCTGGCTTTGCTCTTGTGGATCTTGGAGAGAAGGAAACCAGGTTTAGGTCAGACTGGGTTCACACAAGTGACAGGTTATATTAATCAAGTCACTCTCATTCAGGGCCTCTTAGTTTGTTAGGTCAGTAGCACAGTATACTCGTACATCATCTTAATGAAGTTAAATTACATTTATATAATTATTATACATATAGAATTGTATTTTTTTAAAATCAGTATTACCTATAAATGTCTTGTTCTCAGCAATATAGGGTTGTTTGTTTACCTACGATCAGTAATTTAAAAGATTCATCTGTGAGGACCAACTAATTATGAAACAAAATCTAATGTTTATAATTTAATATGATAATGTTATGTTTTATAATATTAAATCAAATAAATTCAGTATACATTTATACATTCCTATATGAAATCCTTCAGTCCGTAATCACTGATAAATATATTTATGTTTAGATAAATTTATTATTTTATTTTACAGTCTAGAATGTTGTATTAGTTTGCTCCATTATCATAAACAAAAAGTCAAGCAACTTGATATGGTATTGTAAAAATGGTTGCTGTTTATATATACATATATAAAAAAAACATTTGCTATTTCGAGTGCCTGTGAATCTTTTGTGTGTGTGTGGCTTTTAATTTAATTTAATTTTTTTATTATATCTAAACATATAGGCCCAGTTTCAGAGACAGGGCTTAGACTAAACCAGTTGAATCATTTCAGTTGAAATTTTAGTTTAGGACTAGACTAAAGCCTTGTCTGTGAAACCGGTGTAGAATGTTTTATATTTTTATAATGTTTTATAACTCTTTAATTTTTTGGTGTGATTTTCATTAGATTCCTCCTTGTCATTCCAATTCAAATTGCAATTTAGCAAATGGGCCAATTACAATAAATTGTCAATTCGGTTCATTTTGTAACTCACGAACTGGGCGGGAGCCAGTTTTTAAATTCTGAATTTTTGCCAACTCTAGTAGCAACACCCTGGCAACCACCCAGGACCCCTTTGGCATCATGGCAGCAAGCTTTACAAGTGCAAGCACCACTCGTAACATATTAGCATCTACATTATACTGTACTCCAAAACTTTATAGCAGTCTTTTGCATTGTTTTCCTGCATTCTATGCAAGAAAGGATGCTTTGGGCAGCACTTCCTGCAGATGTTTAAGAAATGCATTGAACATTCAATCTATACTCTGGTATTTTTCTGATGGAAATGGAGCCCTGAAGCTTTAACTTTCAACAAATTCCATCACACCTCTTTGCCATAAGTCACATCCTCACATGCACATGCCTGTGATCCTGCCATAATGAGTGTGCGCCTCCGTCCGCTGAGGTTCTGTCTCATTAGCTCTGCACTAATGGAGCCCTACAGGTCTGGCCGCAAAGACTCCAGCACCAGGCTAACGGTAACCCATCATGATGGCTATTGCCTGACGGACAGCTGGCCGGCTGACCTGAACTGAGACTGCATCACCAGGGTGAATTCATATCGCTTTCACTGCTGATGTCATTACTGGTGACTGTGCACAAGGGGGTAATTTGTACTTGGCTTGCTTGAGAATTAAGAGCAGCGATGAAGAAAGAATGAGGGGGAAGAAAAGGAAGTCATCTGAACCGAGGCCTCTAGGGTTGCTGCAGTGCAGATGGCCTTGTCACAGAAGAAACTGTCATTTCTCTCTCTCTCCTTACTCACTCTGTGGAGTTGTGGCTGGACATTAGTCAGTGTCGCCCACTGCCCTGCTCTCCCTCAGCTATCACCACAGAGACAGGAAGAGGCCGCTGGCGAGGCCCAGACATTGGGTGTGAGCTGAATCTGTCTTAGTCAGTTTGTGTGTGTACGTGCATTCCCGCGTTCTAGAGTCGTTTTGTGTGGAAAACTGTATTTGTTGCTTGCCACAGACCAGAGGAAAGACGTCATTTTTAACCCTCTTTTCAGTTTGCGTTTATCTCTGGCAGGGCCTGTATGTTAAAGGTAGGAAACCAGGGGCCGAGCATATGTGTGCGTGTTAGCGTGTGAGCGAGAAACGCTCTGTGTTGTTGATTGCATGCTGCTGAAAGGCTGAGATGGTATGTTTCCAGGTACTTGAAGGGAGACTGCGAACAGTGCAAATCTGGTAAAGAAAACATCCAACAAACTTCATCTAGACACTCCATCACTGTATCAGCTTTACATTCACAACATGATGTTACAAGACTTCATCAGTGCACCAGCTGCTCTCTGCCACACTTTTCAAACAAGTGATAAGCAACTTAGGTTTGCACAACTCCAGGTTTTATTTTTTGCTGAACTTTTTATTTCAAACAAGGGAGCGGTTCTATAAATGAAAATGTACTCATCCACGTGTCTTTCTGCAACTTTGTGATGCGAGTAGAATAAGTCTTTATTCAAAGATTTGAGGGCTTTGTAGGTTTTTTACCATTTTTTACCAGTATTTTTATTGGCCATACCAGAATGAGTTGCTTTTTAGCAAAACAATGCATTTCAAGTAATACATTTTTTTTTTTATTAATTTTTTTTTTTTATTAAAAAAATTGAAATACTCAACAACCTGTGAATTATGCAACTTTTTAAAAAACGAAATTAAGTGTTCTTTTTTCAGTAAAGATACATCAAATGTATTATGAATAAATTAGGGGTGGCCATAGATTAATCTAGATTAATTTTGAAATGAATATAGATTAATCTAGATTAAAATGGCTCATTTGAGATCTGTCAAAGGCATTCAGAATTTGTGTGCTGCCTGTTATATTTGAGATATCTGTGTGTCAGTACTGCCATCTTATTATTTATCAACACAATGGCCCAGTTTCACAAACA